>JAXDDX010000246.1:0-62500 GCA_034670405.1 Hoplostethus atlanticus
AGTCGGGAAAAAGTAGTAAGTAAAAAAGAATACCACATGAATATGTTAAAGGTTCAAGTAATTTATAGAATTTAGAACAAGTTTAAGTGGCTTAGAGATTCAATGTTTTAGTATTTGACCCTAGCTATGCTTGCTAAGTTAGCTTCTCAGTCAAGAGCACTTAGCTAATCCCGGCATTAGGCTATACAGTCAATGCTTGATACCTGTGACGTTATGTAACTGTTAGCTAGTTAGCGACCGGTTCCCTTTTTCCCATGTTAGCCAAAAGCTTCGCCTGGTATCCCACCCCCTATGAATCGAATTTTTTCAGTAATGTGATGTTACTCATTGACTTTGCATGGCGATTCTCGCGCACCTGGCCCCACGCTCAAAAAAACAGAGGCTGTTCAAGCTGACAACTGCGATTCATAGGGGGTGGATACCAAAAGCAAATGTGCGATCCTGGCTATTAACATGTCTGTTTACTAAAGGGTTATTATAGTTACTAAAACTAAAATCAAAACTAGGTGTGAAGAAACTTTTTAGTTAACTGAAATAAAAATAAACACTTGACTCACTGTAGGAAAAAAAGAAAACTAACTGAAACAATTTTGTGTACTTACAAAACTAACTAAAATAAATATACAGAAAATGTCTGTCAGTTTGGTCAAATGTGTCAACACAACAAGCACGAGGCATTGATGCATATTGAGATTGGGATGTCTATGGCTGAGTTAACTGCCCTCACAAAGTGTTGTTTGTAATACCTATTCTGAACCCCCCATATTATAATAAAAATAAATAACTAAAACACTCAGACTAATAAAAACTTAACTAAACCTTTTTAAACAATAAAAACTAAACTGAAACAAGCAAACCTACTCTGGAAACTAACTGAAACTAGACTGAATTGAAAACAAAAATTAAAAATGAAATAAAACCAATGAAAAATACAAAACTATAATAACTGCTGCTACTCCACCCCAATTTGTAATGTATTATGTATTGCTGTTACTGATCCACAGTATGGAAGACTCAACTGGTACAAAGTTAAAAAGACAGCGCTACCTACCAAAGAAAATGAGGGACAACGAGCCAGACCTGAGGGACAAGGAACCAGAGCCTAGCCCAAATGACCAGGGTAAGTTTGTGTGGTTAAACAGTTTTACTATGTATTTATATTTAGTAAATAATTGTTTAATTGCCACCCGCATTGTAATGCCACGTGTTTGCCAAGTGGTTTTCAACCTAATTTCAGAGAACATCAGGGTCGTTTTCCGAAACCTAGAGATGTTCACTTTGCAGGGAAGATGATCAGGGTCATGATCAGGTCTCCCTAATTAGCCCCAAGGAGGTGCACATGGCCCAGGAGAAGAGGATAAAGGCTCCAGGTTACTGTTCCCTGGCAGAGGCTCATAATGGGGCGTCATTGTTAGCCATTATTATGCCTACTCTCATCGTGATGGCCCACTGGCAGATGCAGACGTAAATACAAAAACTTATTTTTCTGACACTTATGGAGTCGTATGTTTTGATGCAACTGTTGCTTCATCAGAAAGAACAGCAGTAAAGAAATAACGGATGCATGGTAACATAAGTCCAAGTTAGAGTGCTGGATTCTGTCAATCACTATACTATTGATTATCATTCTCTTTTGCTCTCTTTCAGGCCTCTTTGTTTTTTTTAATATTTGAAGACGGCTACACCGCGAAAATCTTTAATACCTGTGACATTCTAAAGGAGGACGATGTGGCCATTGGCTCCTTCAAAGACTTGAGGCCAGGAGAAGTAGTCCTCGGCAGATGGTCTGACAAAAAATTCTACAGAGCTACTGTAGAATATGTTGGCTCAGACCATGTTGACAAGAAAAAGGAGGGAAAGAAAGATGCAAGAAAGGACAAAAGACCTGATGCAGCTGCTCAAAGCTTCTATTACCCTCGGCCTCCACCATTGTGTCCAGAAATCCAGCATACCTTGGCACACCCACAACCTCCAACTGTAGAGTCTCCCAAACATCAGTCTCTGTTCAGACAGCCTCACGACCAGTCTTATTTGACACCGCCCCATTTCCAGCCTCCACTTCCACAGTCTTCCGGCCAACCTGTGTTTGCACAGCCAATACCTCCTGATCAGACCCAATGGCAGCCCGTTTACACATATTTGGATCAGCAGTGGAACCAAACCATTCCAAGGAACCCAACTCCTAAGGAATCTTTTCTGGGAATGCTGCTCCCTCCCTCCTCTGCCTGTGGAAATCCAGCTCCATTGTCTACTGCAGATGCAGATACACAGGAAGACGAGGTTTCTATGCAAAGTACGCCATCATCCTCTGATACTGTAATCATAGACCGCAGTCCACTGACAGTATATGGAGAACATTCCTCAAGTGAAGAGGGGTTGTGGCAGCCATGTGCAGATTGCAAGTCTGAAGTTGCAAAACTATTGGAGGAGAAGAAGAAAATGAAAGATGTGCTGTCCAGTATCGGTAAGTTGCTTTATTTCCTATCTATTCTTTTTTCGTTCAGAGTAGTAGTAGGAGGAAAAAGAGCAATAGGTGTAGTTGTGGTAGTATTGGTGGTAGCAGTAGTTGTAGCAATAGTAGTGTTTGCACTGTCACCTGACACTACCCACCTGCATATATCTGATCTGTGTTAAGCATTCCATACCCCTAGCATCTACATAAATTGCAGCAAAGGCATACAAACATACACAAAGTAATAATAAGTTACCAGGGTAGTGTCAACATGCATACTGCTGAAAGATTTCAGGCTGTGGTATGCTTTTCATGTGAGCAGTTTTTAATCTTGAGATTTTGATCGGGTGTAGTCTTTGCCAACAAGATGACTTGTTGATTACACCAGGCAGACATATTGAAATTGAATTTAAGATGGTTGTATCCCAGCTATGATTTTAACCTTTTAATTATGAAATAGCCATCTCAAAGGTTTTTTTTAACTTTTTTTGCCAGAAGAGTGCCTTGGATCTTTCTTCTTTTTTGAACCTTTGTATTCCCAACCAATGAGCACTTTCATCACAACAATTTTAAACCCCAGACCTTTTCTCCTTTTTTAAAGATTTAGGGAGGGATTGTCATTGTGTTGCAAATACTTACAGTATGTGAATCATGTCTTTCTCTTTGTTCCAGACAGTGAGCAACTTCAAGCTCTCCAGGTCTTCATTGACAGCGTTGGGGAACTCAAGAAGGGATCCAAGAGTGACCGAGTTGGACAGCAGGAGCTTTTCCCAGGCAGTGGCCTCTTCCTGTCCTCTGTTCGATTGGCAGCCATTCACCAAGAGGCAAAAAAGGACTGCCTTCGCCTGTTCCACCTACTGTTTGACCAGTTCTTCACACCAGAAGAGTGTATCAACTCTGTTGCATTTGGAAAGCATGGCAAAGTTCCAGGAGGGAAGAAGATGCTGGACCAGTCAAAAGTCAATGGGATTCTAAGTACGTTTTTCTCATACATTTGTTAGGGTTTTGTAATGTATATTCGCGGGTAGGGATGCAACGATTATAGATTTTGATGGGACGATTATAGAGGAAAAATCACGGTTTCACGATTATTATGCATCAATTTATTTCACAACGGATAATTCATGGCGATCTCACCCATGTTCTTAGGTGTTTGACGCTACTGTTAGTAGATTGGGTAACTACGTTTCCCATACATCCTAGGGGGTGATTATGTTTTGTGGTCTGTGACAACTAGGAAGTGAAGTAATGTTGAAATAAATGAAGGGTGATCTTTTAACTCTACAACAAGGAGTTGTCTGCGTGTTTCCCTAGCGCACAACTTCCACAGTACCATAATGTCCCTTTTTTGAGAGTCAGAACAGAAATCTCGGTGTAGCTTTAAATCGCGGTTAATAGTGAAATCGGTCAATGTGCATGCCTACTTTACTGAATGTGTTCTAATTTGGAAAGATTTTATTATAGAAAGATGCTGTATTCTGTTCTTCAAATGTTTCATATTTTTGAAAGGTCCTTTTGTTTCAAATTGTTTTATTTTTGAATATATTTCATATATTTTTTTCAGTTTAATATGGTGTTCTAACTAACACCAGAGACATTTTATTTCAAAAGGAGACTCACAGTGTTACAAGGTTAATAAACTTTGAATTCGAAAATGTTATTTTTCGGGACGTTATGGGACAGTGTTGAAAAAATGTAGTCTGGGGCACTACGCACGCGCACCACCCAGGTACAACAAAACCCTTTCCCCCACACTGCTTAAAACAATCCTAGAGGAAACACTGTAACTGCTGGAACGTCTTAAGATTTTGACTTTCCTCTATGTTCTAAACAGGACCCGCAAACGCGAGACCAGATCCCTGCTGTCGTGAACAAGATGCCCCCAGCTCTTCCAGTCCAGAGACTAGCACTACTTCTTACATTGAAGGACCTTCAGAGCAGAATGGACCTGACCTCATTACCATCAATGAAACATTTCTAATATCACAAGACTGCACAAGGGAGATTCATCAGTGGGACCTTGATGCAGATTCAGATATTGAACAATTAGATCCCACAGACTCCACTCATGATCACCAACTCCCTGAATATTTTGAGGCGTGGGATTTTGATGATGGCCTTCCATTTCATGACAGTCTTAAACAGGGCTTAGCCGATGAGGGAACTGGAGTCAAAAATTCAGAGAACATTGGAGATTGTCCACTCTACAGAAATGCACCAATTTCAGTTGCTGAGAGTCTTCTCCTTATCATGACATTTGCAAACAGACATAGAATTACGGGAAAGGCTTTAAGTGACTTACTATCCTTGATTACCGTTCACTGTCCGGCTGAACTGCAGACACAGTGTCTTAGGAATTTGCAGAATTTCAAAGAGTTTTTTGATTGCTCAGCTTCCTCCTCCTTACTTTTGCACAAATATTGCAACAATTGCTTTATGTCTGTCGAGAGTGATGATACCCAGTGTCCAGCTTGTGAAGCTAGTGTGTTGTCAGAGGGGTCATATTTCATCGAGGTTCCAATTGAAGCACAGTTGAAGTCCTTGTTTGCTAAGACAGGTTTTGAGGAAAAATTGAATTTCAGGTTCAGACGTCAAAAGAAAAGTTGTGACAACATTGATGAAATATATGACGGAGAAATATACCGGAGTTTCACAACTCAAGGTGGACCACTAAGTGCTTCGAGAAACATCTCTTTGATGTGGAACACAGATGGAATACCCATTTTCAAGTCCTCTAAATTCTCTGTTTGGCCGTTTTATTGCATCATAAATTAACTTAGTTTTGCTGAACGTACAAAACGTGAAAACATGATATTTGCAGGCCTTTGGTTTGGGGATTCAAAGCCATGTATGCTAACATTTCTCAAACCGCTGTGTGACACTCAGTAAAATTGAAAGAGATGGCGTTCTTGTCCAGTATGCTGGAGCCCCTGAGCCTTTTGTATGCAAAGTCCTGACCATTGCAGGGACTTGTGATTTACCAGCTAAAGCAATAGTACTGAATGCTGTACAATTCAATGGGTACTTTGGGTGTTTAAAGTGTGAACAGCCTGGTCAGACAGTAAAAACTGGGGAAAGGGGGCATGTACATGCCTTTCCCTTTCAAGAAGCAGATCCAAAAGGTCCCCCTCGTACCCACAAGAGGTACATGGATGATGCCAAGTTGGCCTATGACACAAAAAGCAACGTGCATGGGGTAAAAGGTCCTACTTGGCTTGGCAGACTTGGCAGCTATGATGTGATCTCTGGCACCGCTATTGATTACATGCACTCTGTTCTACTAGGGGTCATGCGTCTTCTGATGTTTCTGTGGTTTTCCTCTGAATTCTCCAGACATCCTTTTAGCATGGCCAAGTCAGTATGTGAAATAGACAGACGCATGAAGGAAATTCAGCCACCCTCTTTGACACGATATCCTCGCTCTGTCTTTTCTCACCGAATGTACTTTAAAGCTTCTGAGTACCGGTCCATTTTGTTGTTCTTTGGGCCTGTTGTGTTCCGGGGAATTCTTGGAGGTCTGTACTACAATCATTTCCTGCCTAGTGAGGCAATATTCATTCTTTTGATGGAGTCAATAACGCCTGCACAAATAGATCATGCTGAGAGACTTCTGTGGAATTTTTGTTCCCAGATGGGTAATCTTTATGGTGAGCGATACCTAACAGCCAATGTACACTTGCTTGTGCATTTAGCAGATAGTGTTAGGGATCTTGGACCTTTGTGGACACACTCTTGCTTTCATTTTGAAGACAAAAATGGACATTTACTTCGTCTTATTCATGGGACCCAGAATATACCAATGCAAATGGTTAATGCTGTAAAGCTCATACAGTGTCTCCCAAGTATTGCTCAAACCATAAACCCAGACAATGTAGCTGCTAAATTGTTTGCCAGAATGACCAGTGACAACAGTTGTGGTCTAGCAGGTGATGTTGTCACCAAAGTGACAGTGATTGGCGCTTCCAGTGATCTGTCTCTTGGAGCAGATGATCTTTCTGCCTTTGAAAAATGTGTTGGTCACAGCTCGCAGAGTAATGTGATGTAAAAACATTCAGAAGAGCTCAGATTGGCAGAAATGTGTACAGCTCAAAGCAGTATGTCAAAGCCAAAAGAAGGAACAATTACACTGTAACATTTTATGATAATATGCAGATTAAATATGGTCAGATTGCATTTTTCTGTTCTTACAAAGAAAGAAATGAATCTCCAAATGAGATTAAATTAGCATTTCTGGATGAATTCTTATGTGCAGGCACCCCTCTTTTGCAAGATGCTGTTACAGGTGGTACATGTTTTCACATTGTGCGCTTACTGGAAACTCCAGTAAAAAGGACAGTTGTAGCACTTGAGAATATTTTGGCCAAGGTAGTGTTCATAGATTTGTCTTCCATGCCTGGTATTGTGTTTGCTGCACATTTCCCAAACACACTTGAGAGGGATTAGACAGTGTGTGGAGTCTAAGACCAGTTCAATCAAACTCGGGTGCGTTTTCTCCTTGTCCGGTTCGCTTGGGCAGGTGAGAACTAATGCCATTCAAACTGTAGTGCGTACTGAATAACCGCACCATGACCACCTGAAAGTGCAAATCTCCGTCTGCTGCCAAGTGGGCTGTGGTGCGGTAAAAGTAAAAACGTAATCATACTAACTACAGGAAACGACTGCAAAACAACTGGTTGGATGAATATGTTGTTAGTTATTGATAGCCAGCAGTTAGTCATGCTTGGAAAGCCTAGCCTAACAAAATGAACTACTGTATAGGCAAACCGCAGTCTGGAGTGAAGTTCATATTCAACTTTTTATTCATCTTACCTGGTATGAAGACCAGAGTTATGGAAAAGAGCGCAGATAAGTCAATAGTAACATTTTCTGATTTGTTTTGGCTTCCCAGCTGCCAAAAACGTTAATCTCGCAGGATGACAGCCAGGTCACCAAAACTCTGTCCAACAAACAAGTTACCTGTGAGTTGTGTGACTTTTGTGTGCAAGTCCTGATTCGCTTGCATTTGCACAGTGTGAACTGAAAAAACTTTTATGTGAAAAATGTGTCTTTTATGTCAAATCTTCATGAAATAAAGCAAGCAAACAAAAAGTTAACCTACTGTGCAAAATTATTTAATGCAATAACAATGTTTACATTATTTAAACAGGGTTTCTATTAAATACATGCACAATAAACACATTGCAAAGGACTGCCTGAGATGCGATGAATAAGAAAAATCTTTGTATTTACACAGGCCATCAGTCACACTCATCATGCGATCATTTTGTCTTGTGTTGTAAATCCAACACACCCCTTTCCCTCAGCGGTGCGCTCCACCATTCCTCCAAAGCCCAAACACAATGTGGTGTGTGTAATTTCAATATTTCTTTATTTATCACAAGTCATATCGTCATCGCAGATTTTCCTCATATCGTGCAGGCTTAACATGAACAGGCTGAGATGAGATATAGGCTAGATCAGACTGAGTCCAATCTGAGATGTATCTAATGGTCTGAAATGAGAATTAAATGAGATTATGGAGAGGGCTCACTTTTATATGGCATTCCTGTTTCTGCTTTAGTGGTCTCCTCTTATGTGCCCGCCCTATCTGATCACTATCTCATTAAATTTGAAATCAAATTGATCTTCCCACGCCAAAAATGTGAAGATACTTATATTAGCCGTCGTATTAATGCCACTACGGCCTCGTTACTATCTGAAAAACTGCCCAGTTTTCTCGCACCACTCTCTGGTCATGTTGGCTCACTCGACAATTTTGCCAACGAAACTAAACGCTAGCCTTACCAACGCGCTTGACTCAATCGCCCCGTTAGTCACTAGAAAACACCACGCTAGGAAGTTTGCACCGTGGTTTACCCACGACACTCGTGCACTTAAACAAGCCTGTAGAAAACTAGAACGTAAATGGCGATTGACCAAACTCGAAGTCTTCCGGCTTGCCTGGATGATAGCTTGCTAAATTATAAATGTGCACTCTCGTCAGCCAAAACTGCACACTTCTCTAGGTTAATCAGTGCAAATAAAAACAACCCAAAGTTTCTATTCGACACTGTTGCTAAGCTAACACGGAATCCCTCCCCCTCTGATAGCTTTCTGTTTTCTCCGAATGATTTCATGTCCTTTTTTAGTCAGAAAATCACGCTGATTAGAGATGAGATCACCAGTACACTCTCTACTGGCGGTGCCATCTCACACCTGAAAAGTCCACTTGGTGTTCCCCGGGCTGAATGTCTTTTCTCACATTTTGATTTACTTTCCTTAGACTCTCTCACCAAGCTAACTCTGTCTTCAAAACCCACGACCTGCATGCTTGACCCTCTACCTGCTAAACTGCTTAAAGAAGTATTCCCTATCCTAGGACCCTCCATTCTCTATATGATCAATCAGTCGCTCTCCACTGGCACGGTGCCCTCCGCCTTTAAAACGGCCGTGATCAAGCCACTACTGAAAAAACCGAACCTTGACCCCGAAGTACTTCAGAACTATAGACCAATCTCAAATCTGCCGTTCCTCTCCAAATTACTTGAACGAACAGTAGCCAGTCAACTTACAGATTTTTTGTCAAAAAATAACCTGCTTGATCCCTTCCAATCTGGCTTTAGATCCCTTCACTCGACCGAAACTGCACTCACGAGAGTGGTAAATGATCTTTTGTTAGCTATTGACTCCAATTCAACCTCAGCACTATTGCTACTTGACCTGAGTGCAGCCTTCGACACAATTGATCATGCGATACTCTTGAACCGTCTTGAACATTATATTGGTATCCGGGGATCAGCCCTTTCTTGGTTTAGGTCTTACCTACTTGATAGATCACACCACGTCTTTTACAACAACATGACCTCAGAGTGTTGCAATATGGACTTTGGTGTCCCACAAGGCTCTGTCCTAGGACCACTGCTATTCTCTATCTATATGCTACCACTTGGTGGCATCATTCGCAAATTTGGCATTAACTTCCATTGCTACGCCGATGACACCCAAATTTACATACCAGTCAAACCAACCGATGACACCCAATTCCAAAAACTAGAGGCCTGCCTATCAGAGGTCAAATATTGGATGTCCCTAAACTTCCTACTTCTTAATGGCAGCAAAACTGAGATGCTGATTGTGGGACCGGCTAGACATAGACACTTATTTGAGAATAGTACTCTTAACTTTGATAGTTGTGTAATCTCCCAGAGCCCATACGTTAAAAACCTTGGGGTAAAATTCGACCCTACCCTCTCATTCGAGTTGCACATTAAGGAGATCACTAAATCAGCGTTTTATCATCTTCGCAATATTGCCAAAATTCGACCTATGCTAACAGAGGCAGACGCAGAAATTTTAGTACATGCCTTTGTATCATCCAGAATCGATTATTGCAATGTCCTTTTCTCGGGCTTACCTACTGGGCGCACTAAAAAACTACAACTGGTCCAGAATGCTGCTGCCAGAATCCTGACCAAAACTAGGAAATTCGACCATATAACTCCCATCCTGTCCTCATTACACTGGCTACCAATTCAGGCCAGGTGTGACTTTAAGGTGCTTTTACTTACATATAAATCATTACATGGGATGGCACCGTCCTATTTATCCGATTTGATTAAACCTTATAAACCGCCACGCGCCCTCAGATCTCAGGACGCTGGCTACCTGTCTATCCCAGCAGTCAAAAAGAAAACTGCAGGTAACAGAGCCTTTTCTTACCGGGCTCCCTATCTATGGAACAGTCTGCCTGCCTCAATCAGAGAGGCAGGCTCTATCGAAGTCTTTAAGTCAAGGCTAAAAACCCATTTATTCTCTCTGTCATTTGACCAGCCTTGAGGGAGTGGCTCAGTCTCTTCTCAGAGTAAGGCTAGACCAGTTAGCTCATCCTAGATCAGGGTCCTGCCGATGGATACTAGCATCCTGCCTACATGTCCTATTCTCCTGGTCTACCTGCTCCTGTCCACTGACGCTGGTCATGTCTGTGTGAGTGAGAGTGTGTGTATGGGTGTGTGTGGGTGAGTCTCCTATCTGTTCCAGGCTGCAGCCCGGCAGAGTTGGCGTCTGGTTGGTCCCGCCTCCTAGGACGATGCTGACTGAGCGGACGTTGCGTTCTCCTATCTGGGCAGTGTTGGCGCCTGCATGGTCCCCTAGTCCTATGATGACGCTGACTGAGTTGCCGTTGCTGTGATGCCGCCCCATCAGATCTGGATGTCCCACCAAAATAAACTTTCATATATTGTGTATACGCTGCTTGCCCAAACTCGGCATCTATTGCACGCCCAACCGTCCTGGTAGGGGGATCCCTCTCTGAGTAGCCCCTCCCAAGGTTTCTCCCAATTTTCCCAGTGAGGGTTTGTGGGAGTTTTTCCTTGTCCTCTGTGAGGGTCTAAGGCTGGGGGATGTCGTGTACTAACCATTTATTATTTTCACATGTTGGGCACTGTGAAGCCCTTAGAGACTGTAACGGTGATTAAGGGCTATACAAATAAATGTGATTTGATTTGATATCAGTCTGAGTAAAGTTTGAGATGCAAAAGTAGTGCTAAATTGAGCATCATTTAAGACTTTTTTGAGATCTCTTGTAGAGATCAACAGAGGTCTAATCTGAGACATGCTCAATTCTGTTGCTCAGGAGAGAAAAACGAGAAACATGAGACATAAGCAATAATCTCTTCTTTGTACCACACGGATTTCATTGCTGTCTAGGAGCAATAAAGGGGAACTTCAAGAGATCTCATTTTTGATTTTCCTTTCCTATGGGGGGAAATGTCCTCCTCGAGTTGTGGCTGCCATATTGAGGTAGAAGGTTTTTGGTAAGGGTTCGACGCTTCCCCTTGAAGCAACTGGCGTAACAGCGAGGACGTCTGGGGAGGTGGTGTTGGAGTGCGTCCCGCAGTTGTCTCTCCTTTGATTGGACCTGCAAATCCTGTTGTATCCTGTTCATCAATGGGGGGACTCTGGTGTGGTTCTCCTAGGTCTGATGCTGTCGGCTGCTGTGTCACCCACTCTGACTCCTCTGGTCCTGGTGCGTTTACCAACACATTTCCCTGTTGGTACCACCGGTTCATGATTGGGCGTGGTTGGCTCATGGCTGGGGATGCCCTGTAAGGCCCTTTGGGGAAGAACCCTATGGCTGGTCCCATCTGGGCTGGATCTAAAGGGGTCACTTGAACCAAATTTTGTGGCCATACTTGAGGTTGTGTAACAAAACCCTGATTCTGTGGGAATTCTGGCCACGTATATCCCGGGCCTTCTGCCATGATTTATCTATCAAAATAATGAAGAGTGTTAGTTCATTCTCTCCAGGCAACCTTTGGCATAATTCATATAAATTGGAGCGGTGTATATAGATAACTGTATATAGATATGTATATAGACTGTAACTATGTTTACATCTGTCTGAAAGTCATCCTACACCTTTCTTCCCATGTCTCACGGTGCTAAATAATATGTCATGTCCTAGTTTTAGGGTGACTACTTCTATTCTAGTCTTAGTGAACAGGGGCATGCAAAGTTGTCGTGGCATCAATTGTACCAAATCATAAGTATAGAGCATTGAGACAACACTATGCTCCAATCGTATGCCCTGTCCCAATGTATATGTTTTCTGTTTTCCAGCGGCTACTGTGCATTTTTTTCATGCGAATGATAGGTGGTGTTAGCAGTGGATACCCCTCTGACTGTACTGAATGTAATGAATATTGTAGGAAAGTTTTAGAAGCATGAAGCTGAATAGGACCATATGGCAGGAGATCTAACACGGGTTGAAGTTCTTTGTTAAACCGTTTGTCCGCTGTTTCTTTATGTTTCCGGCGTTCTTTCTTTTTTGTTCTTTGTTCTACTGTTTGTTCTGTCATTGTCGGATGATTCTTTATACATCAAGCTGCCATTTCCGTGCATCCATTGGGACGTAGATGTCATCTACGGGTTCAGGTTCAAACAGTATTCCGTGATTCATTTGTGTCATCTTTATTCCAACGTCTATGTTGTTGTGAACTAATAGGGGAAACTGTTCGGTTATTAGTGAGATCATCTTGCTAATTGTCATTCGAATCAGTGGAAACACACAACACAGGATGACCATGGCAACCAACAACAGCGTGCCCACTATCATTCCTATTATTTGCAGGATCTTTCTCCAGGATAGTTTATTGAAAAAGTCCCATATTGCTTGTACCCTGGTATTCCAATTGGAATTTTTTACATGTTCATCTCTTAGTGTTTTCAGCTTGCTTAATATTCTTGTGAGGTTGCCTTCTTCTCCTGTGTGCATTGGTATAACAGTGCAACACTCATCACCGATATGGCTGCACACTCCCTGATCCTCTGCTAACAGAGTGTCTATAACAAACCTATTTTGCAGTGTCATCATGGAGGTTGAGTGTAGCTGTTCATGTATGGTCCCTAGTGCTGATAAAGTCCAATTAATGAATCTCTGTTGATTGTACCATAAGTAATTCACCCATCTGCTGTTGCGTGCTATGTATTGTGCATTTACTATTGTTCCCCAAATCGGGACCGCTCCCACTGCCTGCCCGGAGATGATCCAATCTTCTCCTATGGCCTGATGGTCTGACGGCACGCCATGCGGTTCTTGGTTCCAAGCGACATAGACTTGTGCATCTGCCGTCCATTCACTATCGGTACTTCTTTTAACTTTGTTATCTAATGGCGGAGTGCTTAGTACCGTCACTTTCCCTGTTAGCATAACTGGCGTGCATATCCCTGTCCAATTTGACGGTAATACCAATTTTACTTGTTTATTGTTATCGCACATCCAGAACACATCTGCCAACGGCTCTGAGCCTTTTGCAAGGTTGGGGATAGGATGTGCCACGGGGAGTGTGTCACCTTGTTTGATGAGAAGATAACTACCATCCAACACTATCTGATTCCACTGAAATTCTGCTTTTTCAGTCGTGTTACAGACTTTTACTCTTTGTGTGGGGTTGCGTCTTGCTCGTGGGACATGCATCCTAATATATCTACATTGTACTCGAGGATCTGTTTTATTTAGGCGTATTACACACATCATATCATTACCACGTGCTATACAATATGGGAACGTTGTCCCCTTTGCCATGTTAACTACCGGTGGTATCCAGGACTCAGACTCAAGTTCATTTGATAGCCACCGTGGACAGATCCGCCCATCGTTGGACCATCCTCCACGTCCTCCAGCCATTTGTATTACACAGTACGCAAAACAAGTGTCGGTGGTATTACACCCGTTAATACCAAAACCCGTCACGGGCATTATCTGGGGAATTCTTTTAGCATTATAGCAGGTCACGCAAGAATGTGAGCTTGTTTGCCTGGCCGAAAATTGCATCCATTGATAAAACATATTTTGCTCCCATTTTGACGTTCTCAATTCTCCACTTAACCCACGAAATCCGTCTCGCACATTTCTACGAGTACGCTCCTTACCATATGGTTCTACCGAGCTGACGGCTGCCTTCCTGGGTGTAAGTTCTCCTGTATTGACATCTATACATTGGCTCTTAGAGCATATGGCCATTACTCTCACCACCCCTTTGGTCTTGCACTGTTTATTTGCAGGAAGGTTGTCTAATTTAATAATTTCATGGGCGGCTGAGCTAGCATAAATGTGTTCGTTCTCAGATTTAGCATAGATGAGTTCAATTAGTTCATTTGGTGGCAATTTTCCCTGTTTTACTGCCGTAACTCCAGCTGTTAAAGCACAGTCAGCTGCCTCTGTTTTGTAATTGCTTTTTCTTTCATTGAGACCTTGTATATCAGTAAAAGTAGACCTATAATTGTTATCCCTATTCCCCATAACCCCCTTCCATTTACTTTCACTCCCTTATATTCCAGATGGCCCTTCCCCTGGGTCTGTTTCTTGCCTTTCTGGACTTTCTGTTGGGCTTGTGGGTGATTCATTATCTGAATCTGATTCACTTTCTTGTCTTGATGCCAAAGATCCACTACTTGCTCGACTGTCTCTGGCCCGTCTGGCAGCCAATCTTTGGGATCGTCTTTCTCCCTGTGGACTCTGGGACCGTCTAGTTTCCTGTGGGGCGGTGTCACCTTCCCCTTCTTCTTGTGGGGCAGTAACACCTGCCCCTTCTTCCTGTGGGGTGGTGTCACCTACCCCTTCTGACTGTGGGGTGGCGACGCCTTCCCCCTCTGACCCAGGGCGTGCTCTCCTTCTGTACGCTTCAGCCGTCCCTTCTGGGTCATCTGCTCTGCAGCAATGATTTAGGTGGTACCAAAACCTCTTACCTTCGACCTTTAGTGCTGTTGGGGTTGCTAGAATGACTTTAAAAGGGCCTTCACGTCTGGGTTGGTCCCACTTTCTTTTGAACACCTTGACGTATACCCACTCTCCTGGACGCACCCTCTGCAGTTGGTCTAGGATGTCAGCGTCTCTGTCTTCTGTGGCGCCTTTTACCTGGTGAAATATCAACTTATGGATTTGGGTTAAATGCTGCACATAACTTGCTAATTCTTGTTCTAACTGCTCAAGTGGATGACCTTCATATGGGCCTCTAAGATATGGCACAGGCATTGGTCGTCCTGTAAACATTTCATGCGGTGTTAGATGTGTTAGTCTGTTAGTTTGTGATCTCATGCACATTAGCGCCAGAGGCAAAGCTTCCACCCAATTAAGCTTCCCCTCGTAGTCTGCCAGCATTTTAGCCAATTTTGCTTTTAGAGTGCCATTAGCTCGTTCGACTGTCCCGTGACTGAGGGTGATACACACACCCAAACTTCTGTTTTATCCCTAGCATCTTGAATGTTATTTTGGTGATTTCTGCTATAAAATGCGGTCCGTTGTCTGAGCTAATAGCATGTGGTATGCCAAATCGTGGGAAGACTTCTTTGCATAAGAATTTTGCTACCGATTTAGCATTGGGGTTCGCTGTTGGCACCGCCTCAACCCATCTGCTGAACCTGTCGATCACAACCAAAATATACCTCATTCTTCCTATTCGCTGGGTCATATCCACGTAGTCTATCATTAGATGTCTAAAGGGACCATCTGGTGGAGGGATGTGTGCTATTGGGGCCGAAAAAGCTTTCCTTACATTGTATTGAGCACACACGTCACATTCGTGCAATGTTCTATCTACTGTGGCTGCTAAAAATGGCGTCCACCAGACTGCCTGAAGGCGTTTTATCACTTCCCCCCTTGCGCAATGGTCCTGACATGCGCATTTCTAATAGCATAACGCAACAAAGAAATGGGCAATACAAAGTGACCATGGGGGCTTCTCCATAACCCTTTTTGGGGGCCGTCCTGCGTGACCTTGATAGCACCTCTTTTCAACCATACTGATTGTTCATAAATATCAGCCCGCTCCTGGGCCATTATAAGAGAGGAGAGGGTCGTAAGTGGTGCACAATCTTCTGCAAACAGCAGCGGCGCCATACTGTTGCTTATCGCTGCTCGTTTAGCCGCTTCATCAGCTAAGTTATTACCTGTGGAGTCTGTTTTTTGGTGAGCTGGACACTTGATGATTGCAACCGCTGTTGGGAGGTGCATGGCATCTAGCAGAGCAGAGACAGCTTCTCCATGTCTTACTGGGGTGCCATCTGCTCTACAAAATCCTCTCTGTTTCCAGATGCTACCGTCTATATGACACACCTCGTATGCGTACTGTGAATCTGTATATACATTAAGATGCTTCCCTCAAGCTAATTTACATGCGGCTGTTAAAGCCTTGATTTCTGCCAGTTGTGCAGAACATGGTTGGGCAATTTTAGTTGCTTGAATATTTGTAAAGGTGTTGTCTTTATTTAATTGTACTATGCCATAGCCGGCATGATTTCCTGTAGCATCTTTAAAACAGGAGCCGTCTACAAACAATGTGAGATCTGCTGTAATTGGTTGGGCGTGCAGGTCATCTCGTGCCTGCATAAAATTATGGGTTGCTTGGACACAGTCATGTGGAGATCCGTCCACAGGCAATACCATCCGAGTTGCAGGATTTACTGTATTGCATCGTTGGATGTTAAGTTCGGGCGCTGAGAGTATAACCTCGTACCCAGTTTTTCTAGCCTGAGTTAGAACGAACCGTGGGCTTGTGAGCAAGGCGTGTAACTGATGAGATGTATAAAGGGTCACTGGGTGGCCCATAGCTAGTGTGGAGGCTTTTTGAAAAGCGAAAGCAGCTGCAGCCAGTCCCTGATAACAGGGTGGCAGACCGGACTCAATGTTATCCAATTTGGTGCTATAGTAAGCTAAAGGTTGTTTGCGCGTTGGCGTGTCCTGCATTAATACTGCATTTGCATATCCTGCTCGTTCTGCAACATACAAATGGAACGGCTTCGAATAGTCCGGATTTCCGAGTGCTGGAGCCGATTGCAGGTCCCCTTTAATAATAATAATAATAATAATAATAATACATTGGACTTATATAGCGCTTTTATAAGTACCCAAAGACGCTTTACATGGAGGGGAGAACAAACAAAACAAAACAAATTACGGCACAGATGGAAAAGCGGCGAACAAACAACGCCAGCGTCCTCTCCGATCGTGTCAATCGCAGTTATCAAGTGCGCAGAAGGCCCCCTCTGCGTCCTCTGTCCACTGTAAGTGGGCTGAACTATTATTTTGTCCCGCCGCTCGTATGAGGGCTCTCAGAGGCGCTGTTTTGACAGCATAGTCGCAAATCCACTGACGACTGTATCCCGCCATCCCCAGAAAATAAAGCATCTGTCCCACCGTTTGCGGTTTGGGAGCGCCAGTTATGGCCTCTACTTGGAAGGGGGCGATTAGCCTTTTATCCCCGCTCAATCTCCTTCCTAGGTAATCAACTTCCTCTTGACAGAACTGCAATTTGTCTCGGCTGACTTTGTGTCCGCCTTGTGGGGGGTGGAGTTTGTTACTTGAAACCAGTCTTTCCATTTTGAAGGGAGCTCTATGGCCGCTGCTGCCCCCTGTGGTCCTATATACACATTTTGGCTGACCACATAGTATGGTTTTCTGTTAATCAGCTCGTCCCAACACTCCTCGTAGTCTTCATGTTTTCTCTGTTCGTCATACATAAGAGTACAATGGAGTGGTAATTGTGGTTCGGTGGTCTCATTTGGGTTTTCACGCATGGTTTCCACGTGTTCCACTCTTGGAGCAGACTGGATTTTGGCATTAGTCGGAGCCAATATACCAAAGGCTGGGTTATGCTGAGATCTCTCCAAACTGACATCATTCTTGCTGATGAGTCTTCTGGAAAATCTACATAGAGACCTTCTTTAGTGCACATAATGTTAGCTTTTAGTGGACACAAAATGTCTCTTCCAAGCAGGTTGACAGGTGTATTGTCAGAGTATAGCAGGGGCGCGACAATAGTTTTTCCGGCAATTAGCATTGAAACTGGCTGTGTTAGGGGTATTACTTGAAGCTTCCCAGAGAAACCCACCGTCTTGACTGACGATGTGGAGAGGGGGAGGTTTGAGCCGGATCTCCCAATACATGAGTAGGTGGCCCCTGTATCGATCATAAAAGAGTACTCTTGGCCCTGTATTGTCACCTCTATGGTGGGCTCATCCTGTGGTTGTAATGAGAGTACTGGTGTTATTAATTCCCCCTCAGGCTTCTCTGGGCCCCTCTATTGCCACTCTGTCGCCGGGCCCGTCCATGGGTTGGTTGGACAGTCCTGCTTGATATGACCCGTTTGGCCACACCCCCAACAGACGTTATCTTCTGTCTGTGTTTGGTTAAGCTGTGGGTTGGACTGGGAGCGTTGTTGTTGCTGTGGACCTCTGCCTCTCCCGCTAAATGATCCTCCTCTTTGTCCCGGTCGTCCTCTGGAGCGGTAATTTCCATTGGTCCCACCAGCCTGAGTAATATGCACATGGATAGGTGGTAGGGCTGTCATAGTGTTGCCTGGTGTTGTCTGTTGTGGTTCTGTCGGGACTTGTGACTGGACCGGCGTCTGGGGCACGGTTGGAGCCTGAGGTGCCATGGTTACTGTCAGCTGTGTTGGGGCTTGATCGATGGCCACCACCGGAGCCTGAGCCTTAGCTTTATCCTTCTTTGGTTTGGTTAGTTCATTCAACTGTAGCTGTGTCAGCTTGTCGGCCAAGCGTTTGCTCGCTTCTTCTTCCTTTTGTTTGTCTTTTCTGTAGTTTTACACAACGTGCACAATGTGCTCAGAAAACAGTGGCCATTCCATCTTCATAAGCCCCACGACATTGTCCAGGCGTGTCTGTACTTCTTGTGGCATGGCTTTCTTTACCATTACCTTAAACAGACTTTTTGTGGTGTCGTTGGCATTCCAGGCACTTCCTGTTTCATCTCTCCACTTTCACTGAAAGTCACGAAGGAATTTTGCTGGGCTTTCATCGTCTTTTAGCGCTTCTCCGTCCAGCTTGGAGGGATCCATTTTTTCAGGATACTGTCCTCTCAGTTGGGCCCATATTGGATTGCGAAATCCGCCGAAACCCACTTCATCCACTCTGTTTCCAGTTATCAGTGCTGGCAGATGCGCTGCTGTGAAGATTTCTTCAGTTTTCCAGCTATGTTCATGAGCAAAGCCTTGATGTCGCCCAACGCCAACCTTACTCCAGCTGTACTTTCTTCTAGTGCTGTAATCCATTTATTTGCACCTTCATGGAGGTCTGGCAGTCTACTGGCCAGTCCCACCATATCCATGAATGACCATGGCACATATTGGGTCTGCCCTGTTGCTTTAGTTATTATGGGGCACTGAGTACTAAGGAAACCATCAGGGGCTTCTTCTGGTTCTGGACTCCAACTCCCTTCATTTTGTGCCTGGTATTGTCTTCCACTTCTCAGCCTGCCTGTTGGCTTCTGCCGCTCCCTTTGTGACTTAATTTCCCTCAACTGGCAAATCTGGTGATCTGCTACATTCGACATTTCTGCTTCGAATTCGTCGATTTCATCCATTAGTAGGCGCTGTCTGTTTTCAATCGCAGGATCCTCTGATGTCATGTAACCACTCATCTGTACCCTCATTCTGTGGGGCTGGGTCCTTGTGTCTTGTGTTCTTTCTTCCAAAAGTGGACGCTGCCCCTCCTCCAGTCCTTCCTCCATTCTTGTTAGCCTCGTAGTGTCTTGTGTGGCTGGAGTAGGTTTTGATGTCTTCACACTCTTTTCCCTGAGTGATGGCCAGTAGGCATCCTCCTCCACCATGTCTTCAAAGGTCACCCTGTTTAACACTTTAACAGGGACGTTTCTTTTATCAGACCTGGCTGCAGGTGTGAAGTCGGCAGGGGTGCTTGTGTAGCGGGGATGTTCTGCTGACAGGCTGCTGCGACGTGGAAGGAGCGGTGTTTCCTCACTCTTCTTCTGACAGTAGTTATTTCTGTCCTCATTGCTTGACTGCCAGCTTTGTCCTGCCTTTTGTATGTATTGTTCTACGTCTCTTCATCACTCGTTCGGTCGCTTCTCTCTGCTGTAGTTCTTGGTGGCTCAATGCTGCGTTCCACTCTCTTCTTAAGGGGAGGATTGCTATTTGATGGTGTATTTCGTGGCTGGTCATACACCCCCTCCTCTTCAGGGGAAATGCTCTCTTGACTCGCGTTGCTTCCCATGTCGCTTGCTGGTGCGGTCAGTGTGATCCTGAAATCCCCTTGCAGCTTTCCTTGTATTTTGCATTCTTCTTCCTCCTCATCACGCACTCTTGATACTGGGAACTGTCCTACTTTGATTGATTGTTTGCTGGGGGCATATGGTGGTGGTGGTGGTGGTGATTTGACAGGCCATAGTGGGGCGGTGGGCTGCTGTTCTTGCTCTTTCATTTTTTCTTTCCACTCGTCCCTGGCTTCAGCCCTCTTTTGCCCTTCTTGTCTAAACCATCCTAACACTTAACAGCTAGGGAAACACCCTTTCCCTAGCTCTTCTACCTTCCCTTTGATCGCTCTTATCTTTGGCCTTATGGTGTTTTATATTTTCCTCCACTTCATCGCAGCATGTTCTACTGAAGGTGCCCTTTATTGGCCACTGGAATTTTCCTGATGTCCGCTCATGCCACTCGGTCATGAACAGCTGGATCTGTTTTTTACGATCCGGATTTTGTTTAATTATCACCTCCATTGGTGTCGACACACCGCCTCCCTTTGTCACTTTTGCCCCCATGTATCCCTGTCGCGCGCCGCTTGCCAGTGATCTAGGAATTTCTGGCTCTTCGTCTGACTCTTTTGTTCTTATTAATACAAGTATTTTACAGCAGTAATGCCAGGCTTATATTTTCTTCCTTTAATATGGCCAAATTCTAGTTTCTCTGTCCCGTCTCCTTGTGGCGTTTTAGTGATATATTCAAATTTACCAGTTTCCCACTTAACTCTTCTGGGGACTACGGAGATACACAGCCGTGGATTCACCGCTACTCGGCTTCGTCCCTGTAACCCGTACCCTTCTGGTACCCCAAATGCTGGATTTAAAGGGAGCGTTGCTACCGCACCAGGATCTCCGCACAATGGCTCCAACAATCTAGCCAAGTTTGTTACAGTCCAATACCCATGTATTGCCCTTCTCCACGGTACGTCAGGAAACTCCTCATCCACTTGTGCTATATTAATAAATTTAGTTATCTGCCAAAGTTTCAAGTTAATTAACTGCTCGTCTTGCCACTGTTCCACACCTTCCTCATCAATATAGGTTCGCTCCAACCAAAAATGTGTCCTTATTCCTTTTGTGTCAGCAGCTCCTTCATTATCAAAATGTTCTAACGAAAATATTTCATTTTCGCTACTATCTCCCTCATCCATTAATATTTACCAACTTATATATAAAATACGTATATTATTGTGATATTATTCTATTCAATCTCTCCTCTGCTCCTCTCAGCATATGCCCAACAGTCCGTACAGTACTCCCGAGCGCATGCAAAAAGAGTTACGACCGTTATCTCACTTCAAGCCGCAACCTATTTAATCTCTCCTCTGCTCCCTCTTAACATACGCCCACCAGTCTGCACAGTACTCCTGCCCACATGCAAAGAGAGTTACGACCGTTATCTCACTCCGAAAGCCGTAACTTATTCAATCTCATACAATTACTTCTTTAGTTTACAGTAAGTACACTCGTTATTTACACATCTATTCTAATTGTTTATATAAAAAGCAGTATTTACATGCACTATAGTTTTTCTTTTGGCCAAATGTTGCAATTACTTTTAGCAACTCGCGCGCTTCGCAGTCCCTAAGAGGCTCCTAGCAACTGTTTGCGTACAAATCTCCTTCCTGTTGCAGTCCCTAAACGGTCTCCTAGCGAATGTGTACACACAAATCAACCCCTGCCCGTTCAGACCTTCCCTTTTCGGGAGAACCCCAGCACACAGCTGAAACACTACTGAAATGAAAAGCGGTATCCACAGTGTTGTGCTAGCAATCGTGCACAAACCAACTCTTATCCGTTCAGTCCCCCCCTTTTCGGGAGCCCCTCAGCACTCAGCTGAAACACTACTGAAATGGAGAGCGGTATCCACAAAAGTTGGGCTAACTCTAATATAGTTTATACACAAATCGTCCTGTTCTAATGCTTACAATAAATTCACAGACTTTAAGACGATAGACAACTATTTTTACACACCGTCTGTCTTCACTTCTAGCCCAGGTCCACACTATTCTCATCCCGTGTGTAATTATTTCAGATTTATGGCCTGGCCTGAGCGTGTGCTGCCATCCAAATCATTCCCCCGCTGAACACTAGGCAGACAATTATCCAGCATGCTATACACACATTCAACAGCCATTCAACCATTCTTTCTCCATCATCCATTCTTTCCGCACCATGGTGTATTACATGCACATTAAACATGTATTAAGACATACAGTTGCATCAAACTCTGTACCGCCAGTGACTTAGTTTTAGTTAATATTATTTTGGTGAACCTGCTGGGTTTTACACTTATTTTACACAAATTTTGCTTATTTTCTTTAAATCATTCTTTAACTAGGTTCTTTAGAGGAGAGACATTCTGATTTTCCTCACTCAGACACAATCAGAATTTTGCAGAATTTAGAAAAGGTTTCTGCTTACCTTTAATTTTTTTTGTGGCCACTGATGTGTGTTTGAGATGCAGGTTGTCCCCCCAGGCTGGAGTTCTCAGAGTCTTGTCTCTCCTGGCTGGCTCGCCAATTAATGTCGGAGGAAGAAGCCCAGGTCTCAGGCCAGTGTTGAAGACCGGACCTCCACGCCAACACTTAATCTTCTTCACGATTCTGTAGATTCTGTAGTTACTGGAGTCTCAAACAGGTTCAAAGAAGTCACTGGAGATGATCAGAGTTCAATGCATAGAGTTTTATTCTTCAACAGAGTCAAAACCCGAGCTGGCTCCGGAACCAGCCGGTTTTGTCTCTGTTGAAGTCCCAAACTGAGCTCATTCAAACAAGATGTCTGCCAGGTAGGCTGATTTTTCCATCCATACTGGATCTTCAAACAACTTGCTGAGGGTTATTGCTGTTCGTGTAAAAACATCTGTATCTCGGAGTGCAGTTCAAAGAGCCTTGTGAGCACTCGCTAACCATCTAACTTCAGTATGTAGAAGAAGCTGTGTGTGTTCACTGCCCATTTCATTGAAAAGCACACTGAAGAGACGTGAATTCATTGGTCGAGCCTTGATGATGTTCACAACTTTGACCGCAGAATCTAACACAGATTTGAAATCTTTTCTTCACTGCCAAGGTCTCACGGTGGATGCTGCAGTGTGTCCACTTAATATCTGGCGCAACTGCTCCACTGTGTCTGCCTGTCTTGCCCTGGCTCCGTCTGAACAAACTCCAGTCTCTTGGATCAATGCATCCAGAAGCTGAAATATGTGCTCTCCTGTAGTCCTTGTGGGTAGGGGTTTACAGAACAGAAAATCCTGGCGGGACGTGCCCTCATACTCATACCTAATGTAAACTAGCAGATTGGCCAAATCAGCCACGTCGGTACTTTCATTTAAATTGCAGTGGAAAAAAAGTGCTTGTTTTGATGCGTTCAACGAGTGTACTTTTTACATCACCTGCCATATCTGTAATTCTAACTGTGTCGTTGGAAAGGGGCACAAGATCAAGCTGTTTCTCTCCACACATCATGTGTGATGTCCTTTGCTAATGGCAAACAAAGTTCTTCCCCAATGGTGTGGGGCTTACCCGCCTTAGCAATCAGTAGGCTTGTGCGGTATGAGCAGGTTTAGCTCCAGCAGGTTTTATCACAGCAGTCAGGCTCGTAAGTGGAAGAATTCACTAATACCAGAGCACCCAGACTGGCTCAAGCTCATGACTGATACTGCTGGCTTTCAATATACAAGAGCCAGATATGGGATATAATAAGGGTTTACTTGTATAACGATATAGACAAGCAGATCAATACAACTGGGCTTTTTATGCTTGTATGAGTTTAGTTTGGTCTTATTTTGTACTGCCTTGAATGTCTTAATACAGTTGGCTGTTATTTTATTATTTTCTATACACATGTGATTATCTTGATGATACAGAGCACAGAGGCATTTTGTCTATTATGTTTGGTGTTCTGCTAAATACTGAAGTTGAATAAAAACTGACAAAATACAAACAATGGACAGTAACACAAGTCAACTAAATCTAAAGACATAAACTGCTAATGAAACTGTAGAAGACTCATTTAAAGACTTACTCTAGTTTTCAGTGTAACCGATACGTGACATGTTGCAGCCATCTGAATGCTCGGTAGAGATGTATGAAGAGGTGATCCAGTTTTAGTTATTATCACGTCAACGTTAGTCTGGATGTTTGTATATGCTACAATACACTCCATATCTGATCCTGCAGATGGGCCTTGAAAACAAGTGTAGGCATACCCCACTACATCGAAAACCTGTTAACATGAGAGAAACAGATGAAATAACAACAATAAAAATAAAAAAACAACAATAATAATGACAACAATAATAATTTATTCCAAAATGCCATGTGTCTATTTTCTAGAAGATTGCCAGTTGAAATGATCACTCAACTGTATAAGATAATATTTTTTAAATAAAAGTCTTAAAATTGCGAATATTATTGTAAAAGGTGTTTTTCTTTCATGTCAGCCATCTTTTTTCAAGATGGTGGATATCTCATATTGGAGTCAAACTCTTCAGTCTCTTCATCCCACTGAACCCATAATCAATGTAAAATTACATTGATTATGGGTTTGAAAGACTCTACAGGGTTTACAGCGTCGAGGCTAAAACGAGGCTACATCGGGTTTAAAAGTGAAAGTTGACTTGACGTCTAGAAAGATTAAAGCATTATCTGGTACATATGGTTCTCTGGTGCATGTCTCTGGTATTTACAGCGCTTTATGCATTGTTTAAATATACATTATTACTACGGTCAAAAAACAAAACCTCTTTGCACCTGTCATGGAAACAATTCAATTCTATGTGAACCTTATTATTTGGCCCACATAGTATTTCTTTGTAGGTGAAACTTGGCAACACCGTTCAGACTTTGACAGACAGCAGAGAGAATCCAGATCAGATCTGAGATCAGATCGCTGTTTCACATCTGATCATATCATAGTCAATAAGTCTGGTCCGTTTTGTTGACTTCTAAGTGAATGAACTGGCGCCACCTTGTGTCAAGAACACATTACTGCTTGGTTACTGCAGACAGTCCTGCTACACATCTTATGGAGGAAGCTTGTAAGAACAAATTAAATCAATATTTCATGTCAAATGATGAATGTGTTTGGTAAGCAGCCTGTAATAAGCAGACTGTAATAATCAGCAGGATTGCTGGGTTCTGGGTTGGAGACAATTGCCTGACCCCAGATGAGCCCAGCCTGGTAGGCAGCAGGTTTTGCATGTTTGAGGGCTGCTCTGGTTGGTGGGATTGAATCATATGACCTCTGTTTGCAGGCAAAGAGATCCAGCCTTAACTCGTCCACACCAGCAGCTTCACTAAATCTGTCATATATGAGGTTCTACAGGTCATCATCAGTAACTTCTGTTGGAAAGTGGCTGAGTGGCTTTTTCTTATGTCAGACCGGCCCATAAAACAGGTAGATCGGCCCGTTGTTTTTTTTCTTAATTGACACTGGGCTGGCCCAATCACATCTTTAAACACCTCCCCGCTCCCCCTTTGGGCTCAGTGCCTTCATTAAACAGCGCATCTGCAAAAAAAGAGTGCCAAAATGGATAAGACAAAACATAAGGGAGGATGAAGTGGAACTATCCTTCTGGTCACGAAAAGAAAAAAACACCATAAGAGTGAATTGCGGAAACAGCAATCAGGTAAACTTGTGTACTTTCCTCTCCAAGTTTGATGTCAGCAAATAACAGTAACGTTAAGTTGATGTGCTAGCACTCTTCTATTCAAGAACACCAACTAGACTAGTTGATAGTCAACCAAACAACCATTTATTGTTTTTTCAGTTTTAACTTTTAAATCAAGGAAAACCCACTTCTGTGCTGTCATGGAGTTGATTTAGATGAGCTCCATTAAACGATTACAACTATAGGGAAAGGATTGTGAATAATAATAATGTTTCTGAACCACATCAAGTTGGAAATGAATGAGGTGTATGCCTGGATGTAATTTTTGGTGTGTGTGTGTAAATAAGAGACTTTGGACACACCCCCTGCCCTGACAAAGCTCCACCCCTTCTCTGACTCTGAGACAAACCAGGAAACAGAGGTTGTCATTCTTCTTCTCCTCACTGAGAAGAGACAGACGATAAGATTCACTTTCAGACCAAACCCACGACTTCCACTGAGGGAGGACAGCCGGCCTCTCCAAGATACAGGGAATACTGGGCATACTTGGAATATTGCCACTTCATTTTGCTGCTGATTCCACAAACTGAATGCAAGTTTTAGCAAAAACACGACTCAAAGTGAAAGTAACTTTCAGGGAACTTTCTAGAGGAGGGAGTGGTACCATGACTGACTGACTGACTTCCTGTTGGACCGGTCTGCCTGGTGAGTTTTTAGCTTCACTCAGAGAGAAAAATGGCTTCCCGATCAGAGATAGATATCTCCTGTCCTGTCTGCCATGACATCTTTAAAGATCCTGTCCTCCTGTCATGTAGCCACAGCTTCTGTAAAGCCTGTCTGCAGGAATGGTGGACAGAGAAACTAATACATGAGTGTCCAGTTTGTAAGCGAAGATCTTCCAAGGTTGAACCACCTTGTAGCTTGGTGTTAAAGAACCTGTGTGAGGCCTTCTTACTGGAGAGAGATCAGAGAGCTTCAGCAGGGTCTGAGGTTCTCTGCAGTCTGCACACTGAGAAACTCAAGCTCTTCTGTCTGGACCATCAGCAGCCAGTGTGTGTTGTCTGTCGAGATTCGGAAAAACACACCAACCACAGATTCAGACCCATCGATGAAGCTGCACAAGATCACAAGGAGGAATTCCAGAAATCACTGAAGCCCTTAGAGGAGAAACTGAAGCTCTGTAATCAAGTTAAAGGAAACTGTGATCAAACAGCAGATCACATTAAGGTCCAGGCCCGACACACAGAGAGGCAGATTAAGGAGGAGTTTAAAAAGCTTCACCAGTTTCTACAAGAGGAAGAGGAGGCCAGGATCGCTGCACTGAAGGAAGAAGAGGAGCAGAAGAGTCAGATGATGAAGCAGAAGACTGAGGGTCTGAGCAGAGAGATAGCAGCCCTTTCAGACACCATCAGAGCCATAGAGAAGGAGCTGAGAGCTGAAGACATCTCATTCCTGCAGAACTACAAGGCTACAGTGGAAAGAGTCCAGCGCCCCCTGCTGGCTGACCCAGAGCTGGTCTCAGGAGCTCTGATAGACGTGGCCAAACACCTGGGCAACCTGACCTTCACAGTCTGGGACAAGATGAAGGAGATGGTCTCCTACTATCCTGTGGTTCTGGACCCCAACACTGCCCATCCACTACTCATTCTGTCTGAAGATCTGACCAGTGTGAGATGTGGAGAGAGACAGAAGCTTCCTGGAAACCCAGAGAGGTTTGACAACTACTACTCTGTCCTGGGATCTGAGGGCTTCAACTCAGGGACTCACAGCTGGGATGTTGAGGTTGGAGATAATACAGACTGGAGACTGGGGGTGGTAGCAGAGTCTGTCCAGTGGAAGGGAAAAATAAAGAATGGAGTATGGATAATAAAGTTCTATGATGGTAAATACACAGCATCCTCTCCATCAGATCCATCCACTGTCCTCCCAGTGAAGATGAAGCTCCAGAGGATCAGAGTTCATCTGGACTGGAACAGAGGAAAGCTGTCATTCTCTGATCCTGAAACTAACACACACATACACACCATCACACACACTTTCACTGACAGGCTGTTTCCATACATTAACACTGGGAATAAACTCCCTCTGAAGATTTTACCAGTAAAGGTCTCAGTAACAGTGAAACAGCACAGTTCGAGATGAAGATGATGATCGAGATAGGTATTACAGTTTTTCTCAATTGCTAAGACACATTTCTTGAAACCTTCACCCATTTTCTCAAAACTTCAAACACAAAACCAAATATTCAAACTACATTCACAAAACCTCTGACTCTTCTGGCAAAATCAAACAATCGCCTCAAAACCATTGAATCTGTGCTCAAAATCAAACAATGCTTTCAGATCATACACACAGCCAGTCAATATAGAAACACTAACAGAGCATTCCTTAGACACTACGTCAGAAAATTGAGAACACAGCGTCCAGGGCATGTAGTTACAGAAAAACATGTTTATTGTATATAAAGGCATTTTGCAATAAAAAAAAAAAAGTATAGTAATCACAACTTAGTACAGTGAATATATTGTATACTGTAAGTACTGCAAGTAATACAGTATTGAATGTCTGTATATTCAGCAGCAAAAATACAGTAAGCCCAAAGAACAAAGAAAACTCTAAATGAAAAGCACATTACAGTACACTCAAAATCAAAGTCAATGAGAGATTCATTCTGCCTCAGAATGCCTCAGTCTTTGTGCTGATCCGGCCAGAGGACTTCGTCCACATCACATGCAATGTTGTCCCTTGCCAAGCAACGTACCTGTGCCACCTGTGCTCTCTGAACTGGCTTATATTCTCTCCAATTGGTTTGATCACATCATTTGAAACAAGTGTGAACAATTTTGAGTTGTTGTGTGTAAACGATTGCAACTGTGTTGTAGTTGTGTTTAACTTTTGCCGCCCGTGTTTACCATTTTGCACACAAGTGCATCACAGTGCGAAATGTGTTTTAGTGAGTGAGAATGAGTTTAGAGTTTTGCCAAAAGAGTGACTGATTCAACAAATGGGTTTAGGCCACTGAGCGTTTGGTTCAGAGAATGGGGTTTAGCAATTGAGAAAAACTGTATTATGATGAAGCGTATAATGATGAAGATGATGAGGAAGATTATGATGTTACTGTAATAGTGAAACGAATGATGAATGATGAATGAGGATGAAGCTCATTATATTGATGGTGATGATGCTCATGATGAAGATGATGAGGTCATGTACATAACAAGCCATCCATTTCTTAAGTGGAATACCACTCACTTTAATGGTTCAGTATAAGAACATCATATATACATTATTCATTTCATGTCCTGATGATGATGTAACAACAAATAATATAAAACATCTATAAAAACAACAAATTCCAACAATATAAAAAAACAAGACTTCAATCTCAATATGCTAAAAATCATAGGGTGGTGGAATGAAGCTCCAGGAACCAATGCTGTACAGTTGAAGCCTTTAATAATAACAACCCAGTGTGGGTGCACGATATTTACAGTGACAAATAAATAATTTCCGGAAAAGAGAAAAAAAAAAACTTAAACCGATAAACTTATTCAAATAAAATAAAACAGAGTCTCAAACTCTAACCAGCGTATTGCTCTCAATAAGGTTTACTCAGGCCACAGTGCTCTCTCAACTAAACCCCTTTTATAGGCCCTCCCCAAACTACACTGCTATGGGAGAAACCACTTTCTTAATCTACAGAGGTAAAAAACATGCATGTTAACAAATTATCAATTAAAGAGGCCTAAGACATAATTATAACACATAACTCAGTCAATTTACTCCAGCAACATATAAGAAAGACATTAAACAACTAAGATAAGATAGGAACATAATCATAATTTCAAAAACAAATGATCCTATTTCAGGAGTGGCCTGAGCGCGTCACCATAAATACAGCAATGGGGCGCGTTCCCGCGCTTTGTCCCAACGGCCGCGCTCGCTGAAACTACTGGTAAGTGTGAATGAATGGGTGATAAACGGCGATCTTGTGAAGTGGTGGGCGGTTTCACCGATCAAGAAATTTACAGACTCAGGAAAATTGTACAGAAAATTAGACAAGAACTAAATAATGATGATGGGTCTGAATCAGCTTGAGACCATGGGTCCCTTTCGTTTTACAGTGTTGGTTTTATGTGTTGTGTTTTTAATCTCTTTCCCCATGAGTGACTTTAAAATTGGTACTCTGAACCTTAATGGTGCAAGAGATGTCAGGAAAAGAGCAAGTTTGTTCGAGATGCTAAAGCTGAAGGGCACTGAAGTCATGTTTTTACAAGAAACCCATAGTGACAGTTTTAATGAGTTGGAATGGAAGAGAGAATGGGAAGGAATGGCCATTTTGAGCCACATGACTAGTTTGAGTTTTTTAATTTGGTTTTTATGAATGTATATGCCCCCACAAAAGGAGCTGACCAAGTACAGTTTTTAAATGAAATTAGCAGGGTTCTTAACAACTGTAATCCGGAGGATTTTTTATTTCTGGGAGGGGATTTTAACTGTACTGAAGATGATAATCTGGATAGGAACCACATAGAACCTCACGCTGCTTCAAAGCGTGCTGTGAAGGGGCTAACTAACACACATAGCTTAGTTGACATCTGGAGGAGAATGAACGATGACAAGAGACAATATACTTGGGCTCATAGCAGAGACAACTTACTCTCTTTGGCCAGACTAGATAGGTTTTATTGTTTTAAGCATCATTTTAGCATTTTTAAAATGTGTAAGATACTACCTGTTGATTTTAGTGATCATTGCCTGGTTATTAGCAGAGTTTTAATTGCCAATATCAGACCAAAGAGCGCCTACTGGCATTTTAATACTGCTTTATTGTGTGATGGTAATTTTAAGGATGCTTTTAGGTTTTTTTGGAAAACCTTTAGAGCTAGAAAGCATGATTTTACCTCACTAAGGCAGTGGTGGGACTGTGGGAAGGTGGAAGTTAGACAACTCTGTCAGCAGTACACTCTCAATGTCACACGGGACATTACCAGATCTATGAATGATCTAGAGAATCAAATAGTGGAACTGGAAACTTTAGCAGAGGCCACCGGAAATCAAGGGCATATTGAAGCCCTCAAATCCAAAAAAGCAGTTCCTGCAGACCTGCTAGGCACCAGAACACAGGGGGCGTTGGTCCGATCATGGTTCCAGAGTGCAAGCCTGATGGACACACCATCTAAGTTCTTCTTTGGTCTAGAGAAGAAAAATGGCCAGAGCAGGTTTATCCACTCCCTACGCTCCGCCACAGGGCAGCAGCTTGTACAACCTGGCGACATACGCAGACGGGCAGTGCAGTTCTACAACGAGCTGTACACCAGTGAGCATGTGGAGGACGAGGAGCTTTTCTCCTCCTTTTGCAGTGGCCTACCCTAAACTTCACAGGAGTCCAACACGGAGCTGGGGGGGCCGTTGAACCTAGAAGAGCTGTCCTCAGTGTTGCAGAGCATGGAGGGGGGGGAAGGCCCCCGGTATCGACGGACTACCAGTGGAGCTCTACAAAACCTTTTGGAGTGAGTTGGGCAAAGACTTACTGGAGGTTTTTAATGAAAGTTTTAAAGAAATGGTTTTACCCCTGAGTTGCAGAAGGGCCGTGTTGACTCTGCTGCCCAAAAAAGGAGACCTGCAAAACATTAAAAACTGGCAGCCTGTGTCTCTCCTGTGCACTGATTACAAGCTGCTGTCCAAGGCTTTGGCCAATAGGCTGAAGAAGGCGATGGACCAAGTCATCCATCAGGACCAGACGTACTGTGTACCTAGTAGGTCCATTCATGACAATGTGTCATTAATTCGAGATATTTTGGAAATCTCTGGTTCTTTGGGCATAGATACTGGTCTTATTTCATTGGACCAGGAAAAGGCTTTTGATAGGGTTGAGCACCTCTACTTATGGAAAACTATGGAGAGTTTTGGTCTCAGCCCAAATCTTATTGCCATCATCAAGGTTTTGTACCAGGACATTGAGAGTGTACTAAAAATTAATGGGGGACTCAGTAGACCTTTTAAAGTCAACAGAGGCATTCGACAGGGTTGTTCCATGTCAGGGATGCTCTACACACTGTCCATTGAGCCCATGCTACGAAGAATACGTTCTCGTATTGATGGATGGAGATTACCTCACTGTAACACAAGTGTTATTTTATCAGCCTATGCGGACGATATTATTGTTCTCATAAAGCATCAGCAGGAAATTCAGGAACTGGTAGGAATTGTTGAAGAATTTGAAAGATTATCTTCAGCTAGAGTAAATTGGGGAAGAAGTGAAGCCCTAGCAGTTGGGAGCTGGCTTGCTGGTCTCCCCAAACTACCAGGAGGGTTAGTGTGGAAAAGGAATGGTTTGAGGTACTTGGGGGTATATCTGGGCAATGAAGCAACAATCAAGCGGAACTGGGAAGGTGTACTGGAGAAGATGGAGGGGAGGCTAGCTAAGTGGAGATGGCTGCTGCCACAAATGTCTTTTAGAGGAAGAATACTGGTCATAAATAACCTGGTAGCCTCTGTACTGTGGCACCGACTAGCATATATGGAGCCACCTGTGGGTTTAGTACAGAAGGTACAGTCTATGTTGGTAAACTTTTTTTGGGACAAATTACATTGGGTACCTCAGAGTGTGCTTTTTCTGCCCAAGGAGGAGGGGGGGCAAGGCCTGGTACATCTGGCAAGCAGAATAGCCACTTTTAGACTGCAATTCATACAAAAGTTTCTCACAGGCCCAACTGATGTTGTATGGAGACATGCAGCAAGTTTCATTTTAAGGAAGGGAGTGGGTGTGGGTCTGGATTATGCTCTGTTTTTAATGGATTTTAAGTTTTTAGAACCTCGTGGATTACCCCATTTTTATCAAGGAATCTTTAAAGCCTGGGCCTTGTTCAAGTGGGAGAAGCTGGAGCCTACATCGTCACTGCACTGGCTGCTGGAGGAACCTCTCATAAATGGAGCCAGGCTGGATGTGCAGGACAGTACCACACCAGGACTCACACAGGCTACGTGACAAGGGCACTCTAACACTTCGGCACATAGTGGACATAGCAGGACCTGGACTACACAACACTGAAGCAGTAGCATCTCATCTAGGCCTGAGGTCGATGCGCCACACCAGGAACATTTTAAATTTGTGGCGTGATAGACTAACTGAAGGGGAGCTCGCACTGCTGCGGGAGTACTGCAGTGGAGAGGAGTTTCCGGACAAAGATGACTCATTTCCTGAGGTCGGCTTCTCTCTAGACCTAGATGGTCTTACAGGTGTTCTGCTGGAGACTAAAAATGTGGAAAATCCAGACCTGTACATGGTAACTGGCAAGATATTGTATGCATTCTGTGTAAAAGCATTAAACAAAAGAAAGCTAAGTGGAAGAATGGACACTGTGTGGAGAGAGAAACTGGGAGTAGATTGTGGTGTTAAACCAGTGTGGAGGGCTTTTTATAAAAGCCCTTCAAAGAAAAGGTCAGGTGATCTCCAGTGGAGAATCCTGCACGGTGCTATTGCTGTCAATGCTTTTATTTCTGTGATTAACCCAGAAACCACTGACAACTGTCCATTCTGCGGAAGGGCGGAGACCATCTTTCATTGTTTTATTGAGTGCAAAAGACTCAAAGTCTTATTTGAGATCTTAAAAGATGAGACTTGGTCCAAAGTAGCTTTTATTTTCGGGGCCGGTTATAAAAGGGTGAATGCGCCAAAGTGGCAACTACTGCATTTCATAGTGGGGGAGGCAAAACTGGCAATCTACAAAAGCCGAAAGAGCAAAGTAGAAAGCATGCCCGGTCAGGAGGTAGTGCCGCTATTCCTTGCACTAGTAAGAGCCAGGGTCTGGGTTTATTTTAGGTTTTTTAAAGCAATGAGTGACCTAGATGGTTTTATAAATCAATAGTGCCTCTCGGATGCAATCTGCTCTGTAGTGAATGAAAACTTGCTCTTTAACTGTGTCTTTAGTTAATCTTTTGTTTTCCTGAATCAGGATCTTGTCACCGTGCCTATATGATCATTGTGCTTTGATTTTAATTTGTGCATTGTTGAACTGAATTGTTTTGTTTATTGTTTGTTTTGAGAATCATGTGACCCAAATAAAGTATTCTTAAAAATCTAAAAATCTCTCTCTCTCTATCTCTCTCTCTCTCTCTCTGCACTGCATGCTGGGAGTCAGGTGTGTGAGCATGAGTGTGAGCGTGGTGCTGCTGAATGAGAGTGAATCCTGTTGGAAACTTTACTATTCTTGCTGTTTCTTGGTTGTTTTCCCCCGCACAATAAGGTAAGAGGAGTTTAATTCTTTAAACTAGGTGAGTAAGTGATAATTGTATTGATCTGTTAATTGTTGTTAGTGTAGTGAGGATGGCGTCTCTCCCTAGCGGGGGAACGCCGTCCCTGTCTATCCGCCACGGGGTGAGGATAGTGTCGGAGCCCAAGTTCACTGTGGAGGAAGTTCTGCTGGCTGTTGGTCAGCAGGTCGGTCATGAGAACATCTCTTACGGCTCACGCATAAATAAAGCTGTGGTTGTTTTTCTCCAAGAGGAGCGTTATGTTAATTTATTGATTGAATCGGGCATTTTTTGGAGCGATAGTTATGTGACTGTAGCGCCGCTGGCGGTCCCTTCGACCCGGGTTACGGTGTCCGGTGTGCCGCCGTTCATCCCTAACGAGGCCCTGGAGATTCAAGATTCAAGAGTTTAATTGTCACATACACACACGAGGTGTGTAGTGAAATGCAAAGTGGCAATGCTCAGCAGAAATGTGCAAAATAACAGGTACACACTATTTACAATAAACCAACACAATATTTACAATGTCAAAGAAACAACACAATATTTACAATAAGAGCACTTTATAAAAAAATATAGTAAAAAAAGGGAAAATTGTATGTGTAATATAAATTATAAATTATGTGTAGTCTTTACCTAAGTGTGTGTGTGTGCATAAGATGGGCAGTGTGTGTGTCTTGGTGGGGGCCCTGGTGAGGTCGGAGTTCACAGTCCTGATGGCCTGAGGAAAGAAACTCCGTCTCAGTCTCTCTGTTTTTGCAGCGTGACTACGGAGGCGCTTGCCTGACCGCAGCAGCTGAAACAGTCCGTTGTTGGGGTGGTGAGGATCCTTCATGATCCTGCAGGCTCTGGTTCTGCACCTCCTGGTGTACAAGTCCTGCAGGGTGGGGAGTGTAATTCCAATAGTGCGCTCGGCCGAACGCACTACTCTCTGCAGAGCCTTCCTGTCCTGAGCGGAGCTGTTGCCAAACCAGGCAGTGATGCTTCCTGTCAGGATACTCTCCACAGCTCCAGAGTAGAAGGACTGAAGGATCCTCCGGGAGACTTTGAATTTCCTCAGTTGCCTGAGGTGGTAAAGGCGCTGCCTCGCCTTTCTCACCAGAGTGTCAGTGTGTGTGGACCATGTCAGATCTTCGGTGATGTTGACTCCCAGGTATTTATACCTGCTCACCCTCTCCACAGTATTCCCATTAATCCCCAGTGGTGAGTACGTCCTCTGTTGTTGTGTCCTCCTAAAGTCCACAATCAGCTCCTTAGTTTTGGTGACATTCAGGAGGAGGCTGTTGTCCTGGCACCAGAGTGACAGATCAGCAACTTCCTCCAGGTAGGCCTTCTCGTCGTTGTTGGAGATCAGGCCCACCACCACTGTGTCATCCGCAAACTTAATGATGGTGTTGGAGCTGAACCTGGCCACACAGTCATGTGTGTACAGGGAGTACAGTAGGGGGCTGAGGACGCAACCCTGGGGGGATCCTGTGTTCAGGGTGAGGGGGTTGGAGGTGTGTCTACCCACCCTGACCACCTGGGGCCTGGCGGTCAGGAAGTCCAGGATCCAGGCACACAGGGGGGTGTTCAGTCCCAGCTCAATCAACTTGCCAGCCAGTCTGGTGGGGACTATGGTATTGAAAGCTGAACTATAGTCAATGAACAGCAGTCTCACATAGCCCCCCTTCCGGCTGTCCAGATGAGAGAGTGTGGTGTGCAGTACCTGGGAGACAGCATCATCCGTGGATCTGTTGGGACGATAAGCAAACTGCAGCGGGTCCATGGAGCAAGGGAGGAAGGCGCAGATGTAGTCCTTAATCAGCCTCTCGAAGCATTTCATGACCACCGAGGTGAGGGCCACCGGTCGGTAGTCATTCAAGCATGCTGGAGAAGCATTCTTGGGCACAGGGACAATAGTGGATCTCTTGAAGCAGGCGGGGACCACAGACTCAGCCAGGGAGATGTTGAATATAGTGGTGAACACTGGAGCTAGCTGATTAGCACAGGTCTTCAGTACTCGTCCAGATATGCCATCTGGACCAGCAGCTTTCCTGGTGTTCACCCTCGTCAGAGCCCTCCTCACACTGTGCTCGGTCACAGAGAGTGTGTGTTCATCCCCAGCGGTAGAACTCACTCCGGTTGCGCTAACGGTGATGTTGTTAGCCGGCGAGCTAGCGCTGTTGTTGCTAGCCTCAAACCGTGCATAGAATGAATTCAGGTCCTCCGCTAGGGATGCGTCGGCACTCACAATTGCGGGGGGTCTGCCCTGGTAGTCCGTTATAGTCCGTAGCCCCTGCCATAGGCGTCTGGTGTCGCACTGCTCCATCTGCGACTCCACTCTGTCCCTATACCTCCTCTTGGCCTCCTTCACCGCCCTTCTCAGTCCATAGGACGCTGCCTTGTGCTCGTCCATGTTGCCGGATACAAGACCGGAGTTATAGGCAGCAGTGCGGGCGTTCAAAGCGTCGCGGATGGATTTATCAACCCACGGTTTTTGGTTAGGAAAGGACCTAACTTTCACCGTAGGGACGATGGTGTCCACTAGCATTGCTATGAAGCTCGTTACTACTTCCGTAAACTCGCTGACGTCCCTGGAACTGGATTGGAACATGTCCCAGTCGACGTCACGCAGAGCGTCCTGTAGCTCAGCCTCTGATTGGTCAGACCACCGCTTTACGTCCCTCGTCACTACCGCTTCCCGTGCTATCCTTTGTTTATACTCCGGTAGCAGGAAAATGGCGGCATGGTCTGATTTGCCGAACGGAGGGAGAGAGACAGCCTTGTAGCCTCTCTTGAACGGCGTATAGCAGTGGTCCAACGTTCTTTCCCCTCTGGTAGCACACGTAATGTGCTGATGAAAGTTCGGCATGACTTTTTTTAGGTTCGCCCTATTAAAGTCCCCAGCCACCACCATAGCCGCGTCGGGATGCTTGTTCTGATGCCGACATAACACATCCTGTAGGTCCGATAGTGCTACGTCGGTGTCCGCTTGTGGTGGTATGTAGACGGCTGTGGTGATGACCGAGCTGAACTCCCGGGGAAGGTAGAATGGACGGCATGAGATAGTCAGATGTTCCAGGTTCGACGAGCAGGAACGAGAAAGAGTCTTAATGTCCTTGGGGTTGCACCACTTGTTGTTGGTCATGAAGCAAACCCCTCCACCCTTAGATTTGCCAGACTCTTCCGTTCTATCCGCACGGAAAACAGAGAAGGACTCGGTTGGGCATATGGCTCGATCCGGCACCAGCGGGGTCAGCCATGTTTCCGTCAGACAAAAGACGTTACAATCCCTCATGTCCCGTTGGAATCTAATCCTCGCCCTAACATCATCCAACTTATTATCCAGAGACTGGACGTTAGCAAGAAGGATGCTGGGCAGAGGTGGACGGTGGGCTTGAACTCTCAGTCTGTTCCGAATTCCGCTCCGTTTTCCCCGATGTTTCCTCCTTCGTCTCCCCGTAGGTGAGTCTCCACTGTTGTTATTGTGGCTCGCTCGTACTATCTCTGCCGGCCACGCTGGGTCGATGGGAAAAGTGGACAAAAACCTTTGTTTTGCGCAAAAGTTTATGTCCAAAAGTGTGCTGCGTTCGTAGGATGTTAGTGCCGATGTGTTTGAGCAAAAAAAGATATTAAAAACAAACACAAAAACTAAAAAAACGCACAATCTCCGCGGAGCTACCACGACGGCGTCTAGACACGGCCGCGCCATCTTTGTGATGAGCGAGAGCTGCAGCGGTTTGGGAAGTTTGCCAGCGCTTTCAAGACCGTGGGCCCAAACTGAAACACGTCCAGTCTCTCCACAGACAGGTGTTCATGTTCCTGGACTTTCCCACTCAGTGTCTTTCAGGGTGAAATATGATAATGGGGTTATTCCGGGTCAAATCACCCAAAGAGTTAAACCCGACCACCTCAGATTTTGATGAAATTTGGTATTCTTGTTGATTTGGATCCCACAACACCAAATCTCAAATTTTAGGCCAAACCGACCAGTGGTTTGGGAGATACGGACCCCCAAATTTTGAGATTTTGTGCAAAAAGGGGCATGGCCGCCAACCTTTGAACCCTCATATCTCAGGAACTACTGGGCCAATCTTCAAAAAATGGCGTTGGAAAGGGAAGAGATTCAAAATTCAAAATCATTTTTCAAAATTTTTCAGATTCGAGTATATTGTGGTACGTTGACCTCTTGACCTTTGCTATGACCTTAAAATTGACCTTGTGGATCACATGACCTTGAGATTACCTTTCCTGGAATTTAATCACCCACATGTTAACTAAAATATACAGAAGTTTCAGAGGTGTAATATTTTTTGTTTAGCAGCAATACAGATTCAAAAAATGCATACCCACAGAGATGATTGATAAAATGCATTATAATGTATATTTTCTACATGCATAGATTCCTCTCATGACCAAAACCCATCTTGGGAGTCAAAATCCACCTGACATGACAAGGAATGCTTGAAGGATATGAAAAGTTTAACTGGGAAATTGTGAATTTAGTCCAACCATATATCTTTGTATATTCTGTATATTAATTTTGCATTTGTATTGTACATATGTTCGCTGTTACATACTAATGATGTTAAGTGTAATATGAACTATTTCAAGCTACTGAAGGACAATGAAAACAGGTAAAATATTGCCTATTTTATCCTTTCAGTATAAATAAAAGATTCATAATAAAAAAAAAAAAAAAACCAAATGGCATCACATATTTCTACACAGGCATGTCTAGTGATGCCATATCTTATAACGTTATACATGGGAATGTGGTGATTGTCATGTCAGAGACAAACGCTGGGTGCTGATTGTCACGTCATAGAAAAACTGGGCACCAATTGTTACATCATAGACAAACTCTGTAGGCCTATTCTTATGTCATAGTGGGCCTTATATTGTGAAAGAACTGACCAATCACGTTTCAGTATTCAGTTCAAGCTGCCCTGGGAAATCCCCATCCCCATTGAGCACATGGCATTTAAAAATTTAAGACAAAGAAGTTTCTTGATCTGCATTTCTTTGAAAATCTGAAGCTTTCAAGTTGGCCACAATGGCAAATGTTGATATGTAAGTAAGTCATTATATCATATATATCATGTCATATAGCCTTGCCAATGGTTTTAAATGAGGTGGTTGATACTTAAAAATCTTCAAGGGCTAACTGCAGCTTTTACTCTCCTGAAAATGTTTGCCATCAACAAAATCATACCAGAAAGAAGTCCTTGCGAAGTGTATGGAAAACTGAAGAAGTTGAACTCCTTATTCTTCGAAGTGGGGCCAAAACACGAGACATCAGGAACATCTGTTCACATCATGAACAAGAACTTTTAACCAAGTTTTCAACATTGCGGAAAAAGTGTTGTGATCTCTTTAACCGTCATCCCAAGAAAGCACGCACTAGATCTTTACAAATTGTTAGCATGGACACTTACAAAGGCTTAGTGAATCCTCCAAAGAGTGCCAGGAGAAAAATTGTGCTGTGACTGTCTGATTAGCCTTCAGAAATCAAAGATCAAAGCCCCTGCAGAGGAGAGCTGTAGTATGGGTGGGATGACATCCCAGTCGAACCTCCGGTTGTTGTTTCCCCAGCAAAGGACTTCGATTTGAATTCTACCCTATCAAGTTTAGGTGAAACTCCTGTTAAACTCCATTCACTAGCATCTTCCAGTAAACGAATGAAAGGACAGCAAAAACTAGCATCAGCTACAGTAACATTGAAACGACAGCTTGAACAAGTCTATGATGTCCCACTTAATTCTCCTGAAAGTAACCTTGACTCATCAGAAAAATCGGACCTTCAGTTATTCAGGAAAGTGTTGGAGGAGCTAAAAGAAAAATTCAACGGTCAGAATCCTACCAAGAGCGTGTGCAAATATTGACTTTGTCACCCTTTACCATTGAAAGGACTATGAATGAATTTGAAACGACCAAATACAAATGACCAATTATTGCTGCTAAACAAAAAATATTACACCTCTGAAACTTCTGTATATTTTAGTTAACATGTGGGTGATTAAATTCCAGGAAAGGTAATCTCAAGGTCATGTGATCCACAAGGTAAATTTTAAGGTCATAGCAAAGGTCAAGAGGTCAACGTACCACAATATACTCGAATCTGAAAAATAATGACAGATTTTGCAGACTTTCCAACGCTACCAATTTTTTGAAGATTGTCCCAGTAGTTCCTGAGATATGAGGGTTCAAAGGTTGGCGGCCATGCCCCTTTTTGCACAAAATCTCAAACTTTGGGGGTCCGTATCTCCCAAACCACTGGTCCGACTGACCTGAAATTTGAGATTTGGTGTTGTGGGATCCCAACCAACAAGTACACCGAGTTTCATCAAATTCTGAGATGGTCGGGTTTAAAATGTCTGTTATTTTGGGTGATTTGACACGGAATGACCCAATGGCCACTACATGGTATTCGCTAGTTCTGGTAGTCTAAAATGTTTAGAGTGTGGAGACGTCGGACACAAGCTCATTCTGCCCTCACAGGCAGCAGACAGCGGGGCCTGCTGCAGTCAGCACCCCGCCTCCAGACCCTGGAGCCGCGGAAACCAGGCCGTCCAGCTCCGAGGGAGCTGGGGGGCAGTTGGGACAGGCTCAGGTTGCAGGCTCTGATACACCCTCGGTGGTCCATGGGGCAGATAAAGAGGAGGAATCAGGGCCCAGTAGAGCTGTACAGGACAGTATGGGAGACGTGGCTTCTCCGTCACCAGCCAATCAGGAGACAGATAGTCAGCCAGTTGTGGAAAGTGAGGGGGCTAGAGAGGAAGTGGAAAGAGGTTTTGATGTAGTTGATGAGGATCAGCAGCTGTACTCCGTAAAAGAAGTGAATGATTTCTTGGCCCAAACTTTTGTCAGACACACTGTGGAAGTGACTGAGTTTTTTCCGGATGTGCAGCAGTTTATTAAATCAGTTACTAAAATCAGAAAGGAAGCAAGTTTTGAACAACTGAGCAAGCAGAAGAGGTATAGATTAAAGAAAATACTGACCAAGCTTAGAAGAGGGAAAGCTCCTCTCCGTGTAAAGAAATAAAAATGGGTGAAACACAACGGGTGTCTTCTTCTCACTGGTCTCCTTCCACTGTCTGTCTTCTCTCTCTCCTTTTCTATCTCTTAATGGATAGCTTAAAAATAGGAACCCTTAACATCAATGGAGGCAGGGATAGGAACAAGAGGGCTCAGCTTAGGGAAGTAATTACAAACAAGAGTGTTGATGTAGTTTTTCTGCAGGAAACACACAGTGATAGGGGCAATGAGGTAGACTGGGGAATGGGCTGGAAGGGACAGTATGGGTCTAATATCAGCGCAGGAGTAGGAATACTGTTTTCTCAGAGACTAAAGATCACTGTTTTATCTTCATGTGAGGTAGAGCAGGGCAGGGTGCTAGAAGTGCAGGCAACCATTGAAGACACAGTTTTTATTTTTATAAATATATATGCATACAATCATGGCACAGACCATGTTAGACTTATTAAAAAACTAAACGATTTTAAAAAGCAGCATGATAGCAACTCCCTGCTAGTGTTAGGAGGAGACTGGAACTGCACCACAGACTTCAGGGTTGATAGAAATGGAGAAGATACAGAACATTCAACAGATACAGAAAAAAACACTATAGAAAGGTTAGAAGAAGAAATCAGGTTACTTGAACATAACGCAATACATATGAATGATCATGGGATAGACAGGAACCTGGAGAAGAAAAAGAGGGCTTTAGGTTCTTTTCTCCAAGAGAAAGCCAAGGGGGCTTTAATCAGAGCCAGAATCACCACTCTGAGGGATATGGACGCTCCTAGTTCCTTCTTCTTTAGATTGGAACAAAAGACTAAAGAACAGAGTCAAATGCTCCACCTACAGCTTCCCAATGGGGATATAACATCGGACCCAGCTGAGATGAGGAAGCTAGCCATGGATTTTTACATGGACCTTTTTAATGCAGTGGACTGTGACTCCTCTAGCCAGAAGGAGATACATGAAGGGCTGCCTAAGCTGAGCCCAGAACAGGCCACATCTCTCGATGGCAACATCACTTTTGACGAACTGTCCACAGCAACTCGGCAGTTGTCTTATGGTCGCTCACCTGGAATCGATGGACTTCCTGCAGAATTTTATAAGCGTTTCTGGGGACTGCTTGGATCGGACCTGTACGATGTGTTCAAGGAGTGTTTTAAATCTGGGACTTTACCTCTAAGTTGCACAAGAGCGGTTTTGTCATTGCTTCCAAAAAAAGGAGACCTTGGTCTACTAAAGAACTGGAGACCAGTTTCTTTACTCTGTACAGACTACAAGATACTATCTAAGTGTCTTTCAAATAGACTGAAACATTATATGGACACCATTGTACATGTCAATCAAACATATTGTGTACCTGAGCGGACAATAATGGATAACCTGTTTTTAATACGGGATATCATTGATCTATCAAATTTTGAAAAGCAAGATTTAGGGTTGTTATCGATTGACCAAGAAAAAGCGTTTGATAGAGTAGATAACAAATATCTGTTCAAAACCCTTGAGACCTTTGGTGTAGGCAAAGCTTTTATTTTTTGGATCCGGTTGTTGTACTCAGGGGCTTCTGTCATGTTAAAGGTGGGTGGTGGACTCAGTCGGCCAGTTAAAGTATATAGGGGCATAAGACATGGTTGCCCGTTATCAGGACAGCTCTACTCTCTGGCTATAGAACCTCTATTAGGCAAACTTAGACAGAACCTACAGGGGTTGTCTCTAAATGGTGGTCAGGAGGGGAGCACTGTAGCATTGTCTGCATATGCAGATGATGTAACAGTGTTCATTAGAAGGCAGGAGGATGTTCAGGTTCTCATTCAGAACCTGACATTGTATGAGAGGGCATCATCTGCCAAAGTCAACTGGGCAAAATGTGAGGGATACTCTGTAGGGCAATGGCAGGGGAAAGACCCACCTGAGCTACCAGGAGGGGTAGAGTGGAGTCAGGTAGGTATGAAGTGTTTAGGCATTTTTTTAGGCAATGAGGAGCACGAAAAGAAAAACTGGGAGGGAATAGTGGAGAAGGTGAGTGCCAGATTGTCTCGATGGACCTGGGTCCTGCCCCAGTTATCCTATAGGGGGAGAGTCCTGGTTGCAAATAACCTGATTGCCTCCATGCTGTGGCATCGGTTTACCGTGTTGGAACCACCGGATACGGTGGTCAAAGAAATCCAGAAGAGGTTGGTGACCTTCTTCTGGAGTAGACAGCACTGGACCAGGCCGGCAGTTCTGTCTCTGCCAGTAGCTGAAGGTGGACATGGCCTGATTGACCTTCGCAGTCGTATTACCGCTTTCTGCCTACAGACAGCACAACGGCTTCTCTACAAAGAGGGGCTAGTCTGGACAGGTGCAGCACGTTTGCTCTTACACAGAGTAAAGAACCTAGATTATGACAAACATCTCTTTTTGTTAAAGTTGGAAGGGGTTGACCTGTCCAGAACCACTCCTTTCTACCAGTCAGTTCTACGGGCGTGGACTACAGTCCTGAGGATTGAAAGGGATACTGCTCGCTTCTATGGCCAGGTGGAGGAGGAACCATTGTTCCACAATCCCCTCATATCAGCGAGGGTACTGAATTCTGTGTCTGTACAGAGAACATTTAATAGAACTGGACTGCATGGAGGTTGTTTTGTATTGTTTTTTACTACAACTTTTTCGTCTCTTCATTTTTCTGTATTATTTTTCAGCATCCTAAGAATCAAAGACAACATGAAGAACAAAAGATTTCCAATATTTCCACACTCCAAATTCTCCTCCAAAGGAGAGAATAGGACCATGTCCTATCCTAGATGACTACTGAAGGTTGACATGGTCCTGGTTAACATCAAGGGTCACTAGGCCTAGGTTTGTTTATGGGCCTTTTCTAATCTTATCAACAAACTAAGTATAAAGTCCACAGTTATGACCATTTCCTGTCCACAACCTTCATGTCTAAAAATAAAACTTACTCAAGTAATACTAAGAGCAAATGTTTTCAAGGACATGTAAAGGCTCAGACTTTTGAAAGAAGTCAAAGTAGTGTAAATCTGAAATGTTACTCAAGAACACCAAGACTAGTTGATAGTCAACCAAACAACCATTTGTTGTTTTTTCAGTTTTAACTTTTAAATCAAGGAAAACCCACTTCTGTGCTGTCATGGAGTTGATTTAGATGAGCTCCATTAAACCACTACAACTGTAGGGAAAGGATTGTGAATAATAATAATGTTTCTGAACCACATCAAGTTGGAAATGAATGAGGTGTGTATACATAAGAGACTTTGGACACACCCCCTGGCCTGACAAAGCTCCGCCCCTTACCTGAATGACCTGAGACAAACCAGGAAACAAAGGTTGTTATTCTTCTTCTCCTTACTGAGAAGAGACAGACGATAAGATTCACCTTCAGACCAAACCAACGACTTCCACTGAGGGAGGACAGCCGGCCTCTCCAAGATACAGGAGGGAATACTGGGAATACTGGAATACTGAAATACTGGAATACTGAAATACTGGAATACTGGAATTCTGGAATACTGCCACTTCAACCTGCTGACTCCACACACTGATGTATACTGGTATACTGGAATACTGGGAATACTGGTATACTGGAATACTGCCACTTCAACCTGTTGACTCCACACACTGATTTAGAGTTTTAGCAAAACCACGACTCAAAGTGAAAGTAACTTTCAAGGGAACTTTCTAGAGGAGGAAGTAGTACCACGACTGATTGACTGACTTCCTGTTGGACCGGTCTGCCTGGTGAGTTTTTAGCTTCACTGAGAGAAAATGGCTTCCCGATCAGAGGAGGATCTCTCCTGTCCTGTCTGCCATGACATCTTTACAGATCCTGTCGTCCTCTCATGTAGCCACAGCTTCTGTAAAGCCTGTCTGCAAAAATGGTGGAAACTAATACACGAGTGTCCACTTTGTAGGAGAAGATCTTCAAAGGCTGAACCACCTCGTAACTTGGTGTTAAAGAACCTGTGTGAGGCCTTCTTACTGGAGAGAGATCAGAGAGCTTCAGCAGGGTCTGAGGTTCTCTGCAGTCTGCACACTGAGAAACTCAAGCTCTTCTGTCTGGACCATCAACAGCCAGTGTGTGTTGTCTGTCGAGATTCAAAAAAACACACCAACCACAGATTCAGACCCATCGACGAAGCTGCACAAGATCACAAGGAGGAACTCCAGAAATCACTGAAGCCCTTAGAGGAGAAACTGAAGCTCTTTAATCAAGTTAAAGGAAACTGTGATCAAACAGCAGATCACATTAAGGTCCAGGCCCAACACACAGAGAGGCAGATTAAGGAGGAGTTCAAGAAGCTTCACCAGTTTCTACAAGAGGAAGAGGAGGCCAGGATCGCTGCACTGAGGGAGGAAGAGGAGCAGAAGAGTCAGATGATGAAGCAGAAGACTGAGGGTCTGAGCAGAGAGATAGCAGCCCTTTCAGACACCATCAGAGCCATAGAGAAGGAGCTGAGAGCTGAAGACATCTCATTCCTTCACAACTACAAGGCTACAGTGGAAAGAGTCCAGCGCCCCCTGCTGGATGATCCAGAGCTGGTCTCAGGAGCTCTGATAGACGTGGCCAAACACCTGGGCAACCTGACCTTCACAGTCTGGGACAAGATGAAGGAGATGGTCTCCTACTGTCCTGTGGTTCTGGACCCCAACACTGCTGGTCCAGTACTCATCCTGTCTGAAGATCTGACCAGTGTGAGATGTGGAGAGAGACAGAAGCTTCCTGAAAACCCAGAGAGGTTTAACTACCGCTCTGTCCTGAGCTCTGAGGGCTTCAACTCAGGGACTCACAGCTGGGATGTTGAGGTTGGAGATAATACAGTCTGGACACTTGGGGTGGCAGCAGAGTCTGTCCAAAGGAAGGGAGTAATAAAGAATGGATTATGGGTAATATGGTTCTATGATGGTAAATACACAGCCCACTCCTCATCAGATCCATCCACTGACCTCTCAGTGAGGAAGAAGCTCCAGAGGATCAGAGTTCATCTGGACTGGAACAGAGGAAAGCTGTCATTCTCTGATCCTGATACTAACACACACATACACACCATCACACACACTTTCACTGACAGGATGTTTCCATACATTAACACTGGGAAAAAACTCCCTCTGAAGATTTTACCAGTGAAGGTCTCAGTAACAGTGGAACGAATGATGAATGATGAATGAGGATGATGAGGATGAAGCTCATTATATTGATGGTGATGATGCTCATGATGAAGATGATGAGGTCATGTACATAACAAGCCATCCATTTCTTAAGTGGAATACCACTCACTTTAAGGATTCAGTATAAAAATATTATATATACATTATTCATTTCATGTCCTGATGATCTAACAACAAATAATATAATAAAAACATCTATAAAAACAACAAATTACAACAATATAAAAAACAAGACTTCAATCTCAATATGCTAAAAAGCTAAAAAAAAAAAAAAGGGGGGGGGGAAGTAAATGATACTAATCAAACAAAAACTGATTAAATAATTAAATGAAATATTGAAATACATAACAATATGTAAATTTAAAAAAAAAAGTTCTGTCACCTCGACGTCAACAAGTTCTACTTTGTTAAACTGAATGTTGTTTATATTCAGAGTTTTCGTCTTTGGATGAGATTTGTTGAAGAGTTCATTTCCAAAACTCAATATATCCGTTTGGGAAAATCAGTGGTTCCATCTAGTTTGTCTTCAACATCTCCAACATACAGAAGATCCTGTCTCAAATTGCTCCCGATGGTCAGGCAGCACCTTGCATGGTAGCTCACTGCCATCGGTGTGTGAGTGTGTGTGTGTGTGAATGAGAGGCATACATTGTAAAGCACATTGGATAAAAGCGCTATATAAATGCAACCATTTATTATAATGGTTTTTCCTCCTGAATTACTACAAAAATGCTACAAATTTTCTTTAAGTTCAACAATATTTTCCTTATATTATAGTGCATAGAGCCTTTAGGAGGTCTGGATACAACATATTGTCACGGCTGCTCAGCCTTTCTCTCTCTCCTCTCTCTCTCTCTCTCTCTCTCTCTCTCTGTCTCTCTCCCTCTCTCTCTCTCTCCCTCTCTCTCTGTTTCTCTCTCTCTCTCTCTCTGTCTCTCTCTCTCTGTCTCTCTCCCTCTCTCTCTCTCTCTCTCTCTCTCTCTCTCTCTCTCTCTCTCTCTCTCTCTCTCTCCCCTAGTATTCCTATTTGCAGTGCTAGCTTTCCCAGTCTAGTAAGTTCCTTGTCTGTTATTGCCGTTATCTGTACCGCATCTCCTTACTCTTGATTAAAGTCTTGCTATTCTGAGATCCTCTGCCTCCAGCCTGTGTCTGCTTCTGGGTCCACCAGTACTCGATCACTTCCACCAGGGTCCTGACATCACGGCATTGCCGCTCAACTTGTTCTACAGGTCCGAGCTGAGGGGGAGGGTATGTGGCAGACTGGGTTATGTGCCACAGGAAAACTTAAAGGAATTACATTCTCCAGCTGACAACGGCCAGTCGGCCATCTTGCCTCAATTAAAGCAGAATGTCTTCTACAGTCCAGGGGGAGATGATCCAGAGAGCAGCCAGGGAGGCTGCTGAAGGTCCTCCTCACAAGATTGACTTCTAAGGACTTCTAAGTTTAAGTTGTCATATAAGTAAGTGAATTAAAAGTACCGTGTTGTTGCAACCCGGCATCCTGTGTGATCTGTGCCACGTATCTGCCCTCAGAATGGGCCGGTGACCCTTGACCCTTTTGAGGAAGAGAATATACTAATTGTGTTATTATTCAGAGAATAACATTTCTGAGAGACAGAAAAAGAGAGAGAGAGAGAATCAGGGCGAGAGAGTATTAGTTAACCATGACCAAGTCACAATGTGAATACATTTACAACACAAACTAAAGTCAGTAACCCAATAAAATCACACAGCTGTGTACTTTGCATGGAGGTTGTTCTGTATTGTTTTTTTACTACAACCTTTTCGTCTCTTCATCTTTCTGTATTATTTTTCAGCATCCTAAGAATCAAAGACAACATGAAGAACAAAAGATTTCCAATATTTTCACGCTCCAAATTCTCCTCCAAAGGAGAGGACAGGACCATGTCCTATCCTGTAGATGACTACTGATGTTTGACATGGTCCTGGTTAACATCAAGGGTCACTAGGCCTGGGTTTGTTTATGGGCCTTTTCTAATCTTATCAACAAACTAAGTATAAAGTCCACAGTTATGATAATTTCCTGTAAATGACTCATTGCACTCACAACCTTCATGTCTAAAAATAAAACTTACTCAAGTAATACTAAGAGCAAATGTTTTCAAGGACATGTAAAGGCTCAGACTTTTGAAAGAAGTCAAAGTAGTGTAACTCTGAAATGTTACTCAAGAACACCAAGACTAGTTGATAGTTAACCAAACAACCATTTGTTGTTTTTTCAGTTTTAACCTTTAAATCAAGGAAAACCCACTTCTGTGCTGTCATGGAGTTGATTTAGATGAGCTCCATTAAAACACTACAACTATAGGGAAAGGATTGTGAATAATAATAATGTTTCTGAACCACATCAAGTTGGAAATGAATGAGGTGTGTGTAAATAAGAGACATTGGACACACCCCCTGGCCTGACAAAGCTCCGCCCCTTACCTGAATGACCTGAGACAAACCAGGAAACAGAGGTTGTCATTCTTCCTCTCTTCACTGAGAAGAGACAGACGATAAGATTCACCTTCAGACCAAACCCACGACTTCCACTGAGGGAGGACAGCCGGCCTCTCCAAGATACAGGAGGGAATACTGGGAATACTGGGAATACTGAAATACTGGAATACTGGTATACTGAAATACTGCCACTTCAACCTGCTGACTCCACACACTGATTTAGAGTTTTAGCAAAACCACGACTCAAAGTGAAAGTAACTTTCAGGGAACTTTCTAGAGGAGGAAGTAGTACCAAGACTGACTGACTGACTTCCTGTTGGACCGATCTGCCCGGTGAGTTTTTAGCTTCACTCAGAGAGAAAATGACTTCCCGATCAGTGGAGGATCTCTCCTGTCCTGTCTGCCATGACATCTTTAAAGATCCTGTCGTCCTGTCATGTAGCCACAGCTTCTGTAAAGCCTGTCTGTCTGTATGGTGGACAGAGAAACCAATACATGAGTGTCCAGTTTGTAAGAGAAGATCTTCAAAGGCTGAACCACCTTGTAACTTGGTGTTAAAGAACCTGTGTGAGGCCTTCTTACTGGAGAGAGATCAGAGAGCTTCAGCAGGGTCTGAGGTTCTCTGCAGTCTGCACACTGAGAAACTCAAGCTCTTCTGTCTGGACCATCAGCAGCCAGTGTGTGTTGTCTGTCGAGATTCAGAAAAACACACCAACCACAGATTCAGACCCATCGACGAAGCTGCACGGGATCACAAGGAGGAACTCCAAAAATCACTGAAGCCCTTACAGAAGAAACTGAAGGTCTTTAATGAAGTTAAAGGAAACTGTGATCAAACAGCAGATCACATTAAGGTCCAGGCCCGACACACAGAGAGCCAGATTAAGGAGGAGTTCAAGAAGCTTCACCAGTTTCTACAAGAGGAAGAGGAGGCCAGGATCGCTGCACTGAGGGAAGAAGAGGAGCAGAAGAGTCAGATGATGAAGCAGAAGACTGAGGGTCTGAGCACAGAGATAGCAGCCCTTTCAGACACCATCAGAGCCATAGAGAAGGAGCTGAGAGCTGAAGACATCTCATTCCTTTACAACTACAAGGCTACAGTGGAAAGAGTCCAGCACCCCCTGCTGGATGACCCAGAGCTGGTCTCAGGAGCTCTGATAGACGTGGCCAAACACCTGGGCAACCTGACCTTCACAGTCTGGGACAAGATGAAGGAGATGGTCTCCTACTGTCCTGTGGTTCTGGACCCCAACACTGCCCATCCAGACCTCATCCTGTCTGAAGATCTGACCAGTATGATACGTGGAGAGGGACAGAAGCTTCCTGAAAATCCAGAGAGGTTACAATCCTACTACTCTGTCCTGGGATCTGAGGGCTTCACCTCAGGGACTCACAGCTGGGATGTTGAGGTTGGAGATAATACAAACTGGGGACTGGGGGTGTTAACAAAGTCTGTCCAGAGGAAGACCATAATATGGGATGGATTATGGAGAATAAGGTTCTTTGATGGTAAACACAGAGTACTCTCCTCATCAGATCCATCCACTGTCCTCCCAGTGAAGAAGAAGTTCCAGAGGATCAGAGTTCATCTGGACTGGAACAGAGGAAAGCTGTCATTCTCTGATCCTGATACTAACACACACATACACACCTTCACACACACTTTCACTGACAGGCTGTTTCCATACATTAACACTGGGAATAAACTCCCTCTGAAGATTTTACCAGTGAAGGTCTCAGTAACAGTGGAACGAATGATGAATGATTAATGAGGATGATGAGGATGAAGCTCATTATATTGATGGTGATGATGCTCATGATGAAGATGATGAGGTCATGTACATAACAAGCCATCCATTTCTTAAGTGGAATACCACTCACTTTAAGGGTTCGGTATAAAAACATCATATATACATTATTCATTTCATGTCCTGATGATGATGTAACAACAACAAATAATATAAAACATCTATAAAAACAACAAATTACAACAATATAAAAAACAAGACTTAAAGAAATCTTTTTGTTTACTTTCAATCTCAATATGCTTAAAAGCTAAAAAAAAAATAAAGGGAAAAAAGTCAATAATACTAATCAAACAAAAACTGATTAAATAATTTAATGAAATATTGAAATACATAATATGTAAATCAATAAAAATTGTTCTGTCAACTCAACGTCAACAAGCTCTACTTCGTTAAACTGAATGTTGTTTATATTCAGAGTTTTCGTCTTTGGATGAGATTTGCTGAAGAGTTAGTTTCCAAAACTCAATATATCCGTTTGGGAAAATGAATGGTTACATCTAGTTTGTCCTTCAACATCTCCAACATACAGAGGATCCTGTCTGTTAAAGTGTCTGGTACCTGGTATCCTTTAAAAAGTACCAGCATTTTAATTCTGCACTGTCCATCATTTTGTCACAGTAGGTGTTCATTTTGATCCAGACATTATGTCATGTTTCTGATCTAGAATTGAAGCTTTCTCATTGTAGGTCACTCTGGATAAGAAAATCAGCTGAATGCCTCAAATGTAAAATGTTAATGATTGATTATGTAAGTTAACATTGTAATCTGTAACCTGGTGTGATTAGTTGGAATTCCTTTTGGATAACTGTCTCTAAAACCAATAAAGAATGAAGTTAAAGGGTAATTCTGGTATTTTTAAACCTGGGCTCTATTTGTACAAATTCGTCATTTATACCGCAAAATAGCTACAAAAAGTTTTGGAATTGCTCCGGTAGATCGCCTCAGTCGGCAGTCGCGAAACGGGCTGCAATGGCTGCAACTTAATCTGTAGGGGCAAGTGTGCCGATCAAAGTACGTCCACTAAAAGTGCTTGTTTTTGCCACTGACAGGCTCAGATTGTTATTGGAAGTGTCTGACAACATTTGGAAAGGATCGCTACAGAGATAGACCTTTGTTTAACCAGAAACCTGTTTAACCTCTTCATGCAACAACTCACCTCATCTTTCAGATTTCAGAGCGAGACTTCTCCTTGAGCCAGACTTCTGTTTCTGGTTAAAAAAGGTCTAGCTCTGTAGCAAAATGACAAATTTGTACACATAGAGCCCAGGTTTAAAAATACTTGAATTCCCCTTTAAGGGGGAAATGTGTTTCAATTTACTGAGTGTAATTTCAGTTCCTTGTCATCAAGTCTTGGTTCTGTTCAGGGGTTAAACTGGGGTTTGTGATGTGGGGAGCCCTTATGTTTTATAAATAGTATATATCAAGCCACCGGCCACATGGTGTGGCCATTGTGAGAGCTGAGGACATAGTCTACGCCACAGTCTTTCCACAACCCACTACCAACAACTGTTTGTTTTCATCATTCATCAAAAATTAATACAGTTTGTATACTCAGTTGATACTTCTTATTCAAGAATACATTATTTAGAATTGATAAAAATCAACATTTGCTTCTATGAAATTGAAATATATCATACATCACGTTTTCTCAAATTGTTGTCACACCAGATATTTCATTCAAGTATGAAGACATTAATATGGTCCTCTATGCGTTATTGTGCCTAGTGCTTTAACTTTGAAAAAGGACTACTGTTGAAAAATATTTTAAATTATTTTTTAATCTTAATATCATTTGACAAATTAGTTTAGTATTAGTTTTTGATAAATAATGAAACAAGAGTGGACTTTTGGACCCACTGTATACTGATATAAATAATAATTCAGATGTCAACATTATTGAGGATTTATAGAGGAAGGAATCTGAACACAAACAACTCAAACAATTCAAAACTCCATCTTCGCCCTAGGAGATTATATTTCATGTTTGGCTTTCAAATGTTTCTGCTAATGGGGATCCTTAATAAAGTAATAAATTAATAATTATGTCCATTTTCTAACATCTCATGTACAGTCAGCTGCTCTGTTCACTACAGAGTTGCTTCAAGGAGCCTTTAATGCCAGATATAACTATCCTAATGGTTATACTAATCCTGTTCATGTGAACCCCCCTGGTGATAATTCAGTGTGTTTTACACATTTTCTGTGTTTTCATGTTAATGAAGGACAGCTCCATACAGTCTGGCTGAAGAGAGAAGTTTCGCCAGTTGGAGTTTTCTATACTTTTAAGTTTATAAGTTCTGGGAATTATCAAAATAATTGTCCCTACATTTCCATCACTTCCAGACCATGCATTGACTGTAAAAGCAACATATGATTCATTTACAGTTGAAACACAAGAGCAATAACTACTTTTTGTGTTTTAAAGGTCACATCAACACAAAATTAAACCCATAAATGCTTCACAAGGAAACAGCATTTCAATGGCATCTTGCTTCCATAATTCATAATTTGATGTATTAGTGGTTGAAACACGATGTTGGAGGACGAAACTCCAGGACCGCCTGTTCAAAAATGTTAAAAAGTAAATAGATTTGTGATATTTTATTAGTTTAATTCATATGTATGCCCACTGGAGCGCCAGGAAGTAAAAGTAATGGGATTTTCATATAAAAACATTGAGAAAATAAAGATTTTGCAAAGGTTTTAGGATTTATTGTTCAGGAGTATGTAACAATATGGAGAATTAGCAAACAAGGTGAACAAGTCATTTCATTTCATCGTGACTTTAAATTACATGACAGTCCATTTTTCTACCAACAATGTCGGGACAGGAGATGAAGTCTGAAATAATTTCCTTAGTTTCACTGCTCACACAGTTTCAGAGTATCGGTGACATCTCCGTTTTTATTTGACATGGTACGCTATGAATCATGGGTGTGAAGGCACCGCTGGAGGGATACAAACAGACCAGGAGTCACTATAGGCCATAAGGCACCGTCTGTTCACATGCAACTCACAGAAAATGAGAAGAAAAAAACCTTAAAAACAGTAACAGTAGTAACATTGGTGTCCAGCAGAGGTCGCTAAAGTTCATCTGTTCTTCTGATTGAGGTTAGTGTCATTATCTTGTCATGCAGCAGAATATTGATGGACTGTTACACAGGCTAAATATACATCATGTACATCTCATCTTCAGCCCTATTCACACAGGACTATTATGTGACGACCTCATGTCATTAATGAATTCGTGTTCACAGGAGAACAAAATCCACTGAAATCCTCAGTGTCCCAGATACAATATTGTATAAAGTCAAGATTTTAAAGTCAGGGTTGCTATTTTGCTAACCAAATTCCACGACCTTTCCAAGACCACTCCATGACACATAGGTCAATTTCCATGACCAATATTTGTCAGAGTCTCTTTCTGTCACATTTCTGCCAAGCTTTGCATTAAACATTTCACTGGTTGGAAAAATTTGTATTCCCTGACTTCATCACTTCCTGATTTAGCAAAGCAAAACTTGGGCTCTTTCTCAATCCCCATTGAGAGCCACCACGTCCCATTTTGTCCTGTGTGAATTGGGCTTTAGCAACAATGCTGATGTAGTTTCCAAGTTTATCATCAGTCTTCACAGTGCAGCTGAACGCTAAACTTCCAACTGTGGAAACTGAGTCATTCAAGTTAGAGGAACGATAGAAAAGATGATTTTCTATCGTCCCTCTTTCTATTTTTAACCACGATCAGAGATGAACAAAGATCTCAGGTAGGTACAGTTGTTAATTCAAATCATACCAATATACAGAATACAGCACCAGGGATTCACAAACCCAAAATATACAGACGTATCCATAGAAAATAACACAAAGAAAAGAAGGAAAAATCAACCGTTTGTGACAGCGGTAGTGTTGAAAAGAAAAAAACATTTGAATCGTTTAACGACGGAAACATCGTTGATCCTCGTTAAAAAAGAAGGCTGGTGTGACGTGTTGTTTTGATCACGTATGACGTTGGCATGTTGAACCTGAACCAGGCAGCTGCTGGAGGAGTGTCAAGGCTTTCCATGTGATGAGGAACCAACCAAGGATGAGGTGATCAACTAGCTCTCTCTCTTTTTTAATTTCTTTATGTCTTGCCTTCTTTCTCTCTCCTTCCCTTCATTTCTTTCTACCTTCTCTCTCCATCTCTCTCTACATCTTTTTGTATCTCTTTCTGTCTCTGCATCTCTTTCAGCTGACTGATCTCGTTTCTGTGTGATCATGTCTGTCACCGTTTCTCTGACGTTTCACCTGACCAGACCAGACCAGACCAGCTAACACCAGTCCAGACCAGACCAGACCAGCTAACACCAGTCCAGACCAGACCAGACCAGCTAACACCAGTCCAGTCCAGACCAGCTAACACCAGTCCAGACCGATCCAGACCAGACCAGTTCTTGCTTGTTTCATGCCCTGAAACACTTCAGTGGCATGTTTGATTTCCTCACACTTAACTTGACTTTGACATAATGAGAGTGATACCAGTGACTTCTGGAAGCGTCCCACCAGACTGTGCACTGATTTACGGTACAATGTTGTTTCTGGCCACCTGAGTCCAGTTCAGTTTCAGTTGAGCCCAGTTCCTGTTTGGTCTCGATCCATTTAGCCTGGATCAGATCAGAGTAGATTGGTTCAGCCCAGAATGAGTCCACTAACCCTTTCTGTCCCAGGAAACCCACTACGAGTCCAGAATGCAGACCTCTGTTTCTGTCTGTCTGTTGACCTGTCTATCCATCCATCTGTCTGCAGTCAAATCAGTCAAATCCCCTCCTCTTCCTCCCGCCCTCTCCTTCCTTGTTCTCTTGGCCAGGTCGCTCGCGATGGCCAGCGCTCCTCCCTTCAGGAACCTGACGAAGTTCTCGCCAACCAGCGGTCCCATGGCGTACAGGCCTGGCCCGTCCGCTGAAACCGCCTCATATGTGAACGGGTCCACCTCGATCGGGTTCCTCCGGCACGAGATTGGCTCGTCGGGGTTGGTGCCCAGTGGACGCCCATTATCGGGCAGGAAGGAGAGGTTGGGGTGGGCGCCGATCAGAACCAGCGCCATGGAGACCTGGACCACCGTCCGCTGGCCCGAGTCCGACTCTAGGACGCACTTGCGGTCAGGTCGTAACGCGACGACACGGTGGCAAGGGAAGCTGAGGTAACCCGGGTAGGAAGAGGAAGATGAGGAGGAGGATGGAGATAGAGAGGAAGGAGAGGAGGTGGAGTGGTGATGGTGGTTCTGGGCCTGGTTCTGGGGTGCAGGGCCCGATCGGTGCTGCTGCTGGGTCATCATCTGGTGGACCTGCAGCCCAAAAGGCCAGAGAGAGGAGATGTAACTTAATTATTCCTTTTTAACCTAATTTTAATGATCCCCATTTACTGAGATGTAACTTTAACGATCTCTATTTAATGAGCTGTAACTTTAATGATCTCTATTTAATGAGCTGTAACTTTAACAATCTCTATTTAATGAACTGTAACTTTAATGATCTCTATTTAATGAGCTGTAACTTTAACAATCTCTATTTAATGAACTGTAACTTTAATGATCTCTATTTAATGAGATGTAATTTTCACAATCTATTTAATGAGATGTAACTTTAACGATCTCTATTTAATGAGATGTAACTTTAATGATCTCTATTTAATGAGCTGTAACTTTAACAATCTCTATTTAATGAGCTGTAACTTTAACGATCTTTATTTAATGAGCTGTAACTTTAACGATCTCTATTTAATGAGCTGTAACTTTAACGATCTCTATTTAATGAGATGTAACTTTAATGATCTCTATTTAATGAGATGTAATTTTCACAATCTATTTAATGAGCTGTAACTTTAACAATCTTTATTTAATGAGCTGTAACTTTAACGATCTCTATTTAATGAGATGTAACTTTAACAATCTCTATTTAATGAGATGTAACTTTAATGATCTCTATTTAATGAGATGTAATTTTCACAATCTATTTAATGAGATGTAACTTTAACGATCTCTATTTAATGAGATGTAACTTTAATGATCTCTATTTAATGAGATGTAACTTTAATTATCTCTATTTAATGAGATGTAACTTTAACAAACTCTATTTAATGAGCTGTAACTCTAATGATCTCTATTTAATGAGATGTAACTTTAACGATCTATTTAATAAGATGTAACTCTAATGATCTCTATTTAATGAGATGTAACTTTAATGATCTCTATTTAATGAATTGTAACTTTAATGATCTCTATTTAATGAGATGTAACTAACAATCTATTTAATAAGATGTAACTCTAATGATCTCTATTTAATGAGATGTAACTTTAACGATCTATTTAATAAGATGTAACTTTAATGATCTCTATTTAATGAGCTGTAACTTTAACAATCTTTATTTAATGAGATGTAACTTTAACGATCTCTATTTAATGAGATGTAACTTTAACAATCTATTTAATAAGATGTAACTCTAATGATTTCTATTTAATGAGATGTAACTTTAACGATCTCCATTTAATGAGCTGTAACTTTAACGATCTCTATTTAATGAGATGTAACTTTATTGATCTCTATTTAATGAGATTTAACTTTAATGATCTCTATTTAACCCTCTGCACCTCGCGAAACCAAACTTTTTACATGCATTATGTAAAAAAGAAATTGCCAAAATGAAACATTTGTCACAGCTAGATTCTGTAAAAAGCAAAGAATTCTGCACACTTTGGGAGAATTCCGGTATCAGTCATGTCAGGAAAAATAAACGCATCTAAGATTAAAATGTTTAGATTTCATCAAAAACCACCTGATTCCCCATGCATCATTCCAAAATCAAAAATAAACCATTTGTGCTGAGAGATTCTGTGTTCTTAACACAACGCTGTCAATCTCGGAGACCCAACTCTTCAAATAGGTTATTAGCAAGCATGTAAGGAGCCTATCTAGTAAGGATAGCTAGAAGTTAACGTTAGAGCTGGGTTATCGAGGTCAGCACGCTGCACATAGCTGCTAGTCAATATCGACTGCTCGTGCAAGTGGATTAACGTTAATGTTAATTCTTTAAATTTGTGCAAAAATCATAGTAAGTAGAAACGTAAAAAAAATGATCTGCCTTCAAACCTGTATCAGGCCCCACTCCTCACCTTGTGGTACTCCGGGTACAGCAGTTTGGGCAGCTGGTTGAAGATGAGGCCGGGGTCGCTGACGGAGCGTCGGAAGGCGTGGTAGACCGGCGTGTTCAGGTGGTGGGCGGCCAACACCGCGTCGGCTGCCGTAAGCCCCGCCCCCACCACCAGCACGGGGTCGGACATTTGGTCGAGTTCACCGCGGGAGATGGCGGCCTCCAGCTCCCAGAAGGAGTGGCAGACAAAGGGGAGGGACTCGCCCTCCACGCCCAGCCTGGCTGGGATGTCGTGGGTCCCCGTCGCCAACACCACATTATGGGCCAGCAGGGAGAAAGGCACCTCCTCCGAAACAAAGGAGCCATCTAGGAGGAGGAAGGAGGAGAAAAGAGGAGGATTTTTTGATGATGCTTTGGTGATGTTTTGTTCAACTTTCAAAAAACTGACAACACTAACTTGATGGCAGGAAAGGAGAGGAAAGAAGAAGAGAAGAAGAGTGGAGAACAGAGAAGAGAACAAAGGAGAGACGAAGAAAGGAAAAGAGGAGGAGAGCAAAGGAGAAGATAGGAGTTGAAACAACAGGAAAGAGGAGGGAAGGAGAGGGAAGGAGAGGACTAAAGAGGAGGAGAAGAAAATAGGATAGGAGAAGAAAAGGAGAAGTGTACAGTGGAGTGAATAATAGGAAAGAGGAGGGAAGGAGAAAAATAGTATAGGAGAAGAAAATGGAGAAGAGTAAAAGAGGATAGGAGAAGAAAATAAAAAGAAAAGAGGATATCAGGAGAAAAGAGAGAAGAAAAGGAGAGAGGAGGAGAAAAGAGAAGAAAAGAGGAGAAAAGAAAAAGAAAAGAGGAGGGTTTTGCATGTGTGTCTGTCTTTCCATGCTTTCATCTGCATCTCTCTACCTCCCAGCTCCTCCCCCTCTCTGTGCTGCAGTCCCGTCACTCTCCAGCAGGGCGGCGACCCCTCCTGGTTGCCAGGCTGCCTGGTTACCGTGGTAACGGTGGTTCCACAGGCAAAGCTCTGCCCCAGGGACATCTGGGAAACGTAGTGCTGGTAATAGGAGGCTATCTCTGCCGGCGTGGCGCGGTCGTTACGCACGTTTCTGGAAGACAATCAACAGAACAACAACTTTTAATATGAACTACACAGAAAAACACCGAACAGGCAGGACGACGACCTCTGACCTCCAGACCACGGTGTCTGTCACTACTTTAGCAGCTAAAACATTATAATAAGGTGCTATTGTTAATACAATACTGGGTGAAGGAGAAGTGAGAAACCAGGAAATACAATAAACTGCTTCCTGTAAGGAAATGAGCACATCTGATTGGTTGTTCTGGTGATGCATTTCCATTTTATGCAAATACATTGGACAACTGATCTTATCTTACTGGACGGGAGTCTTTTAAAAACACATCAAGTCTACAGCCAATTGTTAACATGAATTAAATTAGCCTGCTGGCTAGTTAGCTAGCTAACTAACCATTATTAACTAACAGCCAATTCTCTAATGGAGCCACGCCTGGTTGAAAGGAGATGAACAGCAGCATCAGAAAAAGGACACCAGGAAATTAAATATTTAGGGGTCAACCATGTCTGTCATATTGTTAAGTATCTATCTATCTATCTATCTATCTATCTATCTATCTATCTATCTATCCATTCATCCTATATTCATCATGTGTCTCATTACTAACAGTTGGTCACACTGAGTTTGACCCACAACATGAGAACAAATATATATATATATAACAAATATAATAGAAACAGCAAAATACACCTGCACAACATGGTGAAAATTATTGTATTCAATTACTGTATTTACTACATGTAATACTTTTACCAGGACTTAAATTTAGATATTGTGTTATACTGGGACTTTTTAAGGACCAGTGGAAGAAATCAGATTTTGGTTGTTGTCTAGTTTGTGTACTGACCTGCGTTTGTCTCTCATCCAGTCCTTCAGTTTGAGTCCAGGGAGCTCCATCCAGTTAGCCAGGCTCAGAGTTAGCATGGAGCCCTCCATAGCCTGGGAACACAGACTGCACATTAAGACCAGTTCTTCCACTCTAGTGACTTGTGTTACCGTCGGTGCTCTCTCTGCTCTGTTCTCCACATCCTCAAACGTGTGTCATTAAAGTTTCACCATATTTCTGAGGGTTTCAAACAGGTTTCCAGTGTTCTGGGATCATAACACTGGAAATAGAAGTCGATGCAAACAATGAATTCAGATCAGAAGGAAAAACACAATTAGGAGCTTTTCCTGGCAGCACTGATGCTCGTTGGGTTCTGGTAAAACAAAAGTTGGAAACTCTTCCTCATGGAGGTTTCAGTCATGTGTTAAATGTGCACAAGACAATGTCAATGTGGGCAAACAGGCTTTATGTTTGTTTGCAGACATTACCACACTGGCTGGTGTCCAGGATGACAACAGGCATGCTGGGGGAAGGAGGGCAGGTTGCAGAAAAACTAATGTAAGACTTAATTTACAGTCAATACACCAGGGTATCTTTAAATATTGATATATTGATGGAGCTCCTTTAATATATAATACAATATAAATAATAGAAAAACAATTAGAGAAGTAAAGAGGGTTTTAACGCCTCTCATCAGTAAACCTGTACTGAAACAAAGCAGGATTATCTAATCCACCCAAATAATCAATAATCAATAACCCTAGCTGCGTACATGCCAGGCTCCTCCAGGTGGACCCTTCCCCAGCACCAGGTGAGGCGTGGCGCGCTCCGGCTCGTATTGCCACGCCAACGGAGAGGCGTGGTCCAATCCAAAGTCGCTGTCAGGGAGCAGCAGCGAATCAAAGAGCACCGCTACGGGATTGGACGATCTCCCCTCCAATCCCTCGCACAGATACTCCAGATCCTGGGGAGAGAGAGAGAGAGAGAGAGAGAGAGAGAAAGAAAATGAAGGAGGGGTAGATAGAGATAGTTAGATCAGTGGTTCCCAAAGTGGGTGCCGCGGCACCCTGGGGTGCCGTGATGACTGGCCAGGGGTGCCGCAAGATCTGTTAATTTCCATATTTTATTGTGTCTATTTAATAACGTTTCATCACATAAAAATAGGCTACATTTGAACTACATTTTATATTACATTTGAAACATGTCATTGTAAAAACAGAAGAAATAAGCAATAAACATCGAAATCGTTCATATTAAAAACTGTTAAAATGCGCATTCAAAGGCATAGCGGCGCATCTGAAAACGCTGCATGAAAGGTTTGAGTGTTATTTCCCCGCTTCGAAGAATGAAGACTATGACTGGATCCGCGATCCTTTCAACTCCCGATCATCAGAATCAGCAAAGAAGTTGACAATCAAAGTCCAGGAAGAACTTGCAGAACTGAAAATGGATCGCACTTTGAAATTGAAGTTTGGAGAAACGTCGTCGGACAAGTTTTGGCTGCTTGTGGGACACGAATATCCATCTCTGGCAAACTGCGCGATCAGTGTGCTATTGCCGTTCCCAACATCATACTTGTGTGAGCTTTCTCATCCCTGACATACGTGAACAGCAAGAGAAGGCATCGCCTGTCAGTGGAGTCAGATCTACGCGTTGCGCTCTCTTCAATCTCTCCCTGCATCAAGAGACTGTGTCTCAACAGCAGCTCACACTCCCACTAAAATGCCTGATAGCTCCATACGAGTTATTTTCGTTCTTTGTTTTTCTTATTAACCTAAAAAGTAGGCTTATTTTACGTTTGAACAAAGCAAAATAAATGCACTTTTTTCTATTTTTTACCAATTAACATAATTATTTATTATTATTTTAAGTTAAACATTGATCTGTAAATCTGCATAAATCACACACAGCAACAAATATAGCCTTAGTTCAAACAAGTCAATCAAAATGGTTGACATCTATTTTTTCTTATCATTAGCTGAGTGGTTGAGAATAATGTTTCATTTTAAGAAGTTAATTTATTTCACTTCATATTGATGCCAGTTCATTAAAATACATTCTTATAACATATTCATGGTGTCATTTTTAGCTTAAAGGGGGTGGGGGGGGTGGGGGGTGCCGTGAAAAGAAATTGACTATGAAGGGGTGCCTTGGTTTGAAAAGGTTTGGGAACCACTGAGTTAGATAGAGAGTCTGAATGCAAGGAATGACTTAAGTTTGTTTGCTGTGTGTGTGTGTGTGTGTGTGTGTGTGTGTGTGTGTGTGTGTGTTACCTGCTCCAGCAGAGACAGGTGAGGCTGCTCTCCCAGCTTGCTGTGCAGTAGAGGGTTGGGGTGCGATGCCTCGGGCGACAGGTAGGGGGTGTAACCTGACAACAGGTAAGACAGACAGATCCCCGATGGCCCGTTGCCTAGGAAACACAGAGAGGGGGAGGGGGAGGGGGAGAGGGAGCGATAGACAAAAAGAGAGAGGTGAGTTTAGGTGGGACAGTCAATGGAAAAATATAAATATATATAAAAACAGGTAGTTTCAGCCAAGCAATTTGATTGGTCAAACATAACGCTGGTTAGCTGGGCCTAAGTGGTTGCTATGGTAACACCTGTGGTAACCAGGGAGCTAGTTAGTGATCCTTTTCTACTGTTTATTCTGATGCATCTCCTACTTCAAGACAGTACTCTTGTTTGTATAAAAGCCAGAACACTAGTGCTGCAGAATTCTGGGTAAAATGATAATCTAATCCAGATTACTGTTCTAGACGCCGAGACTCAATCAGGATTATCATCTGATGATTTGAGGAACAAATTTAAATTTATCTTACTATTGGCATCTTACTGTCAACTACAACACACTCTAAATTAAATGTTTTAATATTGGAGAAAATAAAACCGATATGTTTGTGCAGCGTTAACTGATCCCCTAGAGGGCGCTCATTACTGGGATGATTTCAGTGTTTGACGGTAATGGGCTGTACCTCGTACCTGCACACGTCACCATATTCACCATATATTCATATTAGTGACATTTTATGGACCAGGACAAGAAAACAAACATAAGATGGAAATAATGGAGGGAAAGTCAGAAAAACAGCATTTCTGCACAAATGACTGGAAGCTTTCTACACAAGTAGAAACCAAGCAGTCCCAAGGTTCTCCAGCGGCGGCCGACGGGCC
>JAXDDX010000246.1:67500-107500 GCA_034670405.1 Hoplostethus atlanticus
GATGGTCGCTCTATTCTGATTGATTGTGGGCATAACATTACATTCTTTTAACAAGTTGACATAGCTAGCTAGTTAGTGCAAATTAGGTAGCATTAATGGAAAATAAACATAAAATCGCTTCAGATCTTCCCATCGACCCAACGAATGGATGCACCTAGTCTCCACGCATCGTTTCTGATATGTTTATTCCTCTAGTCTTTCAAATAAAAGTTGTAGAGAACTGGGAAGCTTTTAACAGCAGGGTTCAACTTCTCCATTTTGCTTTTGGGAGCTATCGTTCATGAAACCGAATCGGTAGAGAAAAAAGGAAGCACACAAATCTGTGGTAATCTGATTGGCTGTTGACGGCTGCTGATCGGCTGAGTTTCCCTGGTCGCTCTGCTCTACAGGAGATGAACAGACTTCTGGTGACTTGGTGATCGTGCTGTCCCTGCATCTGAAATCATCTGCCACCAAAAAGCTAAACTTATATTGACTACTTATATCGTTTTATGTTCTATTTTATTTTGCCTGTTTGCTTATTTACTTACTTACTTATTTCATATCATTTTTAGTTTATGTTTTTATTTTATATATTTCTGTAATAATCTTATATATTATATCTGTTATATCTACCTACCTATCCACTTTTTTCATATCATATTAGCATGTTTTGTTCCATATCGTAGATTCTACATTCATCCTGCCTTCATGTGATTCGGTTGTACAGCTGTTACTTTGCACAGCCTCATAATGCTGTAATCCATACCTGTACTTCTCATACATATATTTTTAATTAACATGTCCCTGTATTATCAGTTGCATACCCTAATTTGCTCTATTCTGGTTTAGATTTTATTTTTCTGTTCATGTTCAAATTTTCTCTGCTGTATCTTGTCACTATTAGGTTCTGTAACGTCCCAATTTCCCCACAGGGATCAATACAGTTTCCTCTAAAGTTAAATGGATAATGATTTCACAGCAATGATGTATGCTGATCGCCTCTAAATTCTTCAGAGGAAAAGTGGGCATTAATCCTCACCATGCATGCTTTTCAATTAATACCATTTAATTGAGCGCAGACTCTGGTGACATTTGTAGTTCCTGGAAGTAGAGGCCGAGTGGGAGGTCTTTGTTTCTCCTCCTCTCTGGACGCCAGAAAGGTCCTGAGGCAGAGCGGTACATGGAACATGGTACATGTGGTTTCATCTTGTGGTGTCTTTTTGTTTTAACTTATTTTAATTTATTTGAGAATTTTTGCTTTTGATTGTTAAAGCAAGTTAAAGATTGTTAAAGCAAGTTCATTTGTAAGTGCTATACAAATAGAATGTATTATTATAATTAGATATTTTAAATTAAATGTATTTGTATTTATTAATTTAAGCTTCAGTGGTAAAGCACTTATTATATTTGTTTTCATTTTTTATATCGGGCAGCAACATAGCGGCCATATTGCAAACTGCTCGGACTCTTGTCTATGTATGGCTCTGGTGCGCGGCTCCTTAATGATGCAAGAGTCCGCTGCGTTGCTGCTCTCATCTCTTGTGTCGCTCATTGGGTGAGCGGCGGCACCGGAACACCAGCAGCCAATAAGTGACGACCAGGAGGCGTCAGCCAGCGACAGACTGCAAGCATATGGAAACGTGTTTAAACTCAGGGATACGGCGACGGGACGAGTTTATGTAATTTATCTCACAGAAGCGACTTCCCTTCTCTCGCTGTAGGATTCTGAGGATGAAAATGCATTTATTTTGCTTTGGATACATTTTTTACATCTGTCTGTCTGACTGTCTGTCTGTTTATCTATCTCAATATTTAGTTTCTACCCCTTCAGCAGTTTCAGACACACCTAGATGGTAATAATATACAGTCAGTAGTATTCATAGATATGTCATACCTTCAGACAAACCTAGACAATAGGAATATATAGGCAGGAGTATGGGTATTTATGACTCAGTATTCAATCCCCTGCACTATGACATCATCTTGGACCAATCACCAGCACTGTGACATCATCCTGGACTAATGGTGCATTCGATTGTACTCGGAAGTCGATAATTCCGAGTATTCCCGACTTCCAATCTAAACGTGTTCCAGTGCATCTGCTCAGGAAAATGGACGCCCGCAGCGAACTCATGTTTGTATGGCAAGACTCTGAATTTCACAAGCATCTAAAGAGGACCTACATCAACTACTACAGCGCCATTAGTGAAGAGAAACGACGCAGATTAGTGAACATGAATGTTAGTAGTCAAGTACCACAGGCTAGTAAAGACTTCTATCATATCAGTGAACTAGTAACGTGAACGTTAGTAGGCTAGTACCACGCGCTAGTAAAGACTTCCATCTCGTAACGTTGAGCACAAATCAACCGAATTACGTTACAAATGTAAACTACAAAGTTGTGTCAACATGTTTTCATAACAAAAACGACATATGAAGTCAAAATTGATGCAAAGAGAATTGTGTTTACTGATCACGGTGTGAGCTGCTATATTGACGTCAAGCGTGTTATATCGGCGAACACGGACCAGTTGGATCTTGCCCGAGTTTCTTACTTGGAATTCTGACTTGACTAACTGTTCTATTGCACTTTTCCATGTCGGAGGTCGTTTTTTTCTGAGTTCCGAGTTCCGTACAATGGAATGCACCATAATCCCCTGCACCGTGACATCATCCTGGACCAGTCCCCTCCACTATGACATCATCTTGGACCAATCACCAGCACTGTGACATCATCCTGCACCAGTCCCCTGTACTTTGACATCATCCTGGACCAATCACCAGCACTGTGACATCATCCTGGACCAATCACCAGCACTGTGACATCATCCTGGACCAATCACCAGCACTGTGACATCATCCTGCACCAGTCCCCTGTACTTTGACATCATCCTGGACCAATCACCAGCACTGTGACATCATCCTGGACCAATCACCAGCACTGTGACATCATCCTGGACCAATCACCAGCACTGTGACATCATCCTGGACCAATCACCAGCACTGTGACATCATCCTGGACCAGTCCCCTGTACTTTGACATCATCATTAAAGGGCCCATCTGTAAACTAAAGAGTGTCCCACCACTGAAAACCAAAACAGTGGAATAAAGACATTTTCATTCTCCAGCTGATTGACAGGCCTCTCTATGGTCTTTTGTGAATTGTTTTTCCTTGTTTTGAGGTCACATGATTTTTTGATGTGCAATAAATAAATAAACTCTTGATATCGCAACAGCTGATGACATTTAATGTCTTCAGGGAGTATATATAGGGAATAGGAATATATATATCATGGTGAATTGGTATGAACCTGTACAAACAAAGCCAAGCTGTAGGGACTATACTATACTATACTAAGAACATAGTATAGTGGATGGATAGTAACACGTATTACAGGTTTACAACTTGATTCCTATTTCACTTTAGTTTCAGTTCGTCTGACATTTTGGCTCAGTCTTTTTTCATGTTTAGTGTTAGTTTAGTGTTTAGTCAAAGTTTTAGGATTTTAGCAGCCATACCTGTTGGCTCTACCTGTTGTGTGATCAACATGATAACTGACTGTGTGAATTTGTGACCTTGTGAAAAATGTTGGTGCACTGAACCCTAGGGAAACCTCTCACACTGCGGTAGCTAGCTAGCTTGGATTAGAGATGTGTTTACATTCAGAAGCTGGAAATAATCCTATTACTTTGATTTTGTCAATAAGAAAGACAACAAATATTGTCAATTGTAAACTATGAGCAGGTACTAAGAGCTAAACTGTCAGTATTTGGTTATCAGTCACAGATCCTTTTGAACCAGAATGTCCGGTTTTCAAAATACTCCTGGATCCTGTTTGCCACTGGTTCTGTTCTTAAAATGAGTAAATAATGAAAGTAGAAACAACATATGACAAGTTATTACATATTTTAACGTGTTACTGAATTTTAAAAAAATACGTTGCTAAAGGCCCGGACGCACTGGACACGTCTCATTTGACTTTTGGTCCTCAGAAGGATAGAAACACACACACACACACACACACACACACACACACACACACACACACACACACACACACACACACACACACACACACTGGAGAAAGCAGATGTGTGAATTTACAGGAATGTGTATGATGTGCAAATGTGTCGTGGCTTGTGGAATGACTTTTGTAATAAACTATACAGCTTGTCAGATTGATTCCGTCTGCAGAAGCAGCAGCTTGTACAGAATGTGCTGCTCCACCCCTTAACCCTGTCTTGTCATTTTCAGCAGCAGTGTCATAAATCAAAGATATCATTTGGCGGCTAAATGACTGCTAACAGAATGTGAATTTAAAGCTGCAATATGCAACTTTTTTACATTAAGATACCGATAAATTTACAGGGTATATTTTACATTGTCGTTGGTGTGTCATGTGGGTGTGGCCAGCGGTGAGCTGGTTGTGGCTATCAAGGTGAGGCTAGCAGGAAGTCACAGCAACAACAACAATGGAGGAAAGCAGGAAGAAAAGAAGGAACAGTGAAGCTGAACGTTAACAACACTGAACATCAGAGTTGATCGGCTGCGTTCTCCGTCTGCTTCAACGTCTGTGGAGGCTTTACGGTGCCGGTTACCTCAGGAGAGATGCTGCTTCAAGACAAGTGTTGGGGGGGGACGCAAGTGAAAAAATAATGTACTTAAAGTGTATTTAAAAAGCATTGAAATATTCCAAAGTATGTTTCAAGTACATTTATATAACTGTGTACTTATTGTAAATAGATTGAAAGTATATTCATTTTATGCTATCATGAAATACTCAAAAGTATATTTTTACCACACTTAATTTAAAATTGAAATATAGTGTACTTTTAATAAATACACTACAGTGAAATATATTTTTAGTAAAATTTGAGTTCAATATTTAAAGTGCACTTTTAAGATAATTGCTGTCATATACTATTGTAGTATATTTTCAGTAAGTGTATTAAAACACTATTAGCATAATAGTGTAGTTAAAGTACACTTTATTTCACTATTTCCAAATTGTCACTTCCGATTTCTAGTGACTAGTAATTCTCTACCTATGTTGAATGCACTTATTGTAAGTCGCTTTGGATAAAAGCGTCTGATAAATGACTGTAATGTAATGTAATGTAATGTAATATAATATAATATAATATAATGTAATGTAATGTAAGATTATGTATTGTCCTTACATTTTTCAACACTGAGTTTGTCTTCCCCTCCTGACATTGGACAAAACTAAAATAAAACAGGATGAAATACTTTCCTCTATTTAAAGTGAGAAACAGCCAGAATGGCCCAAAATAGTGACATTGAAACACTGGACCATAAACTCTTGAATGTACAGTGCTGAACGGTATGAGCAGTACAGTAGGCTATGTGAATCCCATTTGGGTTACAGGGTTTGTATGGGAGTGTAGAGGCTCCGTATAGAGGAAGAGGCCTTGCTTTAACTCTGGTGGGCTTCGTTCTAACTACTTGTAGCAGACACTGACCGCGGTCGGACAAGTTGTCTGTCGGCGTCATCAGCGCGACTGACCGCTGATAATAATAGGTAGGTAGCGAGACCGGCAGCGGAGCCTTCATTGCCGCCAACTGCTCTTTCGAACAACCAATAACCAATAACAGACTGCTAAACGGTGGCAGTGTCTGGGGGTGTTCGGTTTATAATCCTCGCTCGTCCCCGACTCTGGCTGCTTCAAGTAGAGATAGTGAGTTTATTGTGTTTGGGAAGATTTTTATATAGCAGCAACGCTAATCATTTAGCAGTGAAACACTGAATTAGTACATTTGCAGTATATTAAGTATACAGTCAAGTTTACTTAATACAATTAAAGTTGGGCTTTTGTACAACTTTAATACTATTTAAGTGTAATAAGTACAACAGTAGTTCCATTTTAGCACACTTTAAGTACACTATTTAATAGTCTGGACGCAAGTACACTGTAGTGTGCTGTGGCATACTAACATTTAATATACTTTATTGTATTATCTTTCACTAGGGTAGCTTGACCAACTGAGGGGGAGGAGGGCGGGACTAATAATACACTTCCTGTCTCAAGGTGAGAAGTCGCAGATTGTAGCAGATCAATGTGACTATCGGCCAATCCCGCGTCTTTTGGTTTAACCCGACTCCAGAGATTCAAGAGCCAATCGGTGCACCATGATGCCTTCTGTAAGTCACATTATAATATACACCTGTTTTAGACAGACAGACAGACAGACAGACAGACAGACAGACAGACAGACAGATAGATAGATAGATAGATAGATAGATAGATAGATCTCACTGCTTCGCTGTGTGAATCTTTGTTCTCTCTCTCTCTCTCTCTCTCTCTCTCTCTCTCTTTCTCTCTCTCTTTCTCTCTCTCTTTCTCTCTCTCTCTCTCTCTCTCTTTCTCTCTTTCTCTCTCCACTCAGCTATCTGAGGAATGAATGACCTTCTAATGGAGGGGTTGATGGCCCACTCTACTGGAAAATAGCATAATGTATGTGGACTTTGGATGCTGCTGTCTGAGTTCCTGCTGCAGCATGAAGTAAGTCTGACCATAGAACTAGAGTCAATAGATACTAGATAATAGATACCAGCCTGTCAGCCTCTACCAGCCTCTACCAACCTGTCAGCCTCTACCAGCCTCTACCAGCCTCTACCAGCCTCTACCAGCCTGTCAGCCTCTACCAGCCTCTACCAGCCTCTACCAGCCTCTACCAGCCTGTCAGCCTCTACCAGCCTCTACTCTGTGTTCTACATTGTGGCCACGGGTCGATTTGGAGGGAATATGCAACTGACTGACTGAAGTAGAAATATATGAATGAAAGTATGATAATAGTATCAAACACAGTATTAAGAGGAAACAAAAGAATGTAATATGTACAGTATCAAATAATGTAAATACAAATATCTATATAGGTAATATATAAACAAGGAGAGGAAAATAAGAATATTAAAAAAAATATGTGAAAACAGAGTATATATACAGGATGCAGGATGTGTATAAATGTGCTTCTCTTCTCATGAACTGATCATATTCTGTAAACAACATGATAAATCTGATTGTAGAAATGAACTTGAACAGGTCTACAGAAAGAGGCTAGGGTGCAGACTGGGTTGTGAAAAACTATTTACTTTATCAAATATATTCAAATTACAGATGTAGATAATGTGTACACAACATGCAGATTTGCATATTGTGTACTTGTTGCTGTCCAATAATAAAACTATGTTTGTGGACGGAGGAGACACATGTAAGATAGCTGGGTCGCATTCATCTTGAAATAAGGGTTGTTTTTAGAGCCAGCAACTCTTCTGCAAACCTTTAAATAAGGAATTATATTTACTTATAGTTCATTTGATAAATCAGCTTCTTATTTAGAGATATTAACTGTAATATTAAAATGGTAATGTGTTACAGTACTCTGGGAAAAGCAATGATACAACTGACTTATGCCTTACCACCTGACACCTAGGCTCAAGTGCATGCTTTAAAAAACTTTATTAACAACCTTTGGAAATAAAGCAAGAGAGGTTCAGGAACACTAATAAAACAAAGGTAAAAGTGAATACCCATTCTATCGTTTCTTTTTCTATACACAAATCAGATCATCGTTGCTTTGGTGCCCTGCCAACGCCGACCCACCAGGACCCGCCAGTCACATTCCTTCCCTGTCCTCATCGGTCAATGGGAGCAGACAGAGGTGGCTGGGGGCGGGACGTGCATTGTTATCTATGTAGGTCTCCAGGCCGCCAGGCACAATCAGTACATTTACAGTGTGTTGAACTATGAATACAATTAACAAGCTGATGTAGGTTTGTAGGACATATGCCATCACATTGGAATGACGTAGAATAGAATAGAATAGAATAGAATAGAATAGAATAGAATTAATCAATCCATTGTTTCATCAATCATTTACTCACTTTATCTAACTGCTTCATTGAACTAAGTTATAGAGAAGTCCTTCCCAGACTAGGGTCCAGAAACCTCCTTGGGTCCTTGAGAAGTTCCCAGGGCTTCCAAATGACTCCAAACAACTTTTATTTCATTACTAGAGGTTAAAACAATGAGAAAATACATAAGGATGACTTTTCTGACCAGAGGTTCGACTCTCCCCCCCTACAGTGCAGACAGTTATATAACTCTGTACTAAATCATAGCTAACTACAAGTGTCTTCTCAGATTCTATAGGACATCTTGGTGTGCTCTGTGGTCTACTGGAGACCACCACCGAGTAGTTCTCTTCCTAAAAGCCTGACTCATCCTTTAAAGATGCCATGTGTAACATTTTATTATCAATAAATCATCACCACATTAATTTAGAGACATATAATTTGGATATTGTGCACATCGACGGCGGCTCCATCTGCCCCTCCTCAGAAGCAACCTGGGTGTTATTTTCGATTCCACTCTGTCATTTGAGGCACACATCAAATCTGTCACCAAATCTGCCTTCTACCACCTCAAGAACATCTCCAGACTCCGGCCTTCACTCACCGACTCTGTGGCAGAGACCCTCATTCACGCCTTCATCACCTCCCGTCTGGACTATTACAATGGAGTCTTATCCGGGGTCCCAAGCAAATCCCTGGATAGGCTCCAGTACATTCAGAACTCTGCTGCCAGGGTTCTCACCTGCACCAAAGCCTGGCAGCACATCACCCTCACCCTCATCCACCTCCACTGGCTCCCAGTCAAGTACTGCATCACCTTTAAAATCCTGCTCCTCACCTATAAGTCCTTCCACACCCTTGCTCCCCAGTACCTATCAGACCTTCTCTCTAGTGACTGCCCCCCCCCCCCCCCCCCCTCTGGAACTCACTCCCTGTGGAGATCCAATGCTGGGTCCATTGGAGTTTTTAAACAGCGGCTGAAGACCTTCCTCTCCAGCCAGGCCTTTGGACCCAGCTGCTGAATTGTGGCCCTCTGCTTTTTTGCCTTTTGTCCTTTGTTTGTCGTATTGTCTTCCTACTTGACATTAACTTTTTTGCTTACCAGCCACTGTGGCTAGTGGTTTTCCAAAATTACTAGCCATTCAGCTTTTTCACTAGCCAAAATCCCCCACCCAACAAAAGTAAAAAATAAAGGTAATGGTAATTGGAGGCTATAACAGCATGTCCTATTTGTTTGGCAATGACATTTGACATCTCATGATCGTTGACAGCCTTTTAAATTGGATGTACCAATGGCAAATGGCACTTCTTTTGCCTTGTCGTTTCCGTATGTTCTGCAATTGCTGCAGTACATGATTTTCATCAGAGGGTCATAAGTCAGCTATTCGTGACCTGACCTCCACTTTTCATTGACTTTTCACACTGTTCACTTTTACTGTGAACGTTACTGGATGATCTACAGACACACCACAACAACCTGGTTCAGACAGTCAACTGGTTCTACTGACACATGATTAACTAACAGCTAACGCTCCACTGGATCCAAACATGTAGTTGGTTCAGATTACGTTCTCAGTCCTAACATCACAGTTCTCTTGTTAGAGGACCAAGATGCATTTTCAGGCGTCTTGGTCGGTTATTTGATGCCAACCGAGGCAAATGGCATTGCACCCAACTGGCCAAATGAACCGAACTAAAGTTTGAATAAGCTGCTCAAACGTGCTAGGTGTGAATGCGGCCTTAGTCTAAAGATGCCTTTGGGAAACCCAACCCTGGCCTGTGACTAATAGTGTAATCCTGTCCAGGAAGCTTCCCTTTGTCTGTTGTGTGGCAACCGGCCGAGAACCGACGTCACTGGGATCTGCTTTCAACAGCAGAGATCACAGGGAGATGCAGAGAATGAACAGATCAGAGAGACAAAAGGGCCTCTGAAGGGTTAAAAGTACACAAAAGCATTCCTCTTCATCTTTTTTTCCAAGAACAGAGAGAACATTTGGACAAAGATAGTGAGAGAGAGAAAGAGAGAGAGACTTTGGTGTGTAGCCAAAGGATAGGGTTTTTAAACTTCACAAAGAAAACACAGTAAGCAACGGATGTCCCACGCAACAAAGATCTGAGATTCTTACATGAATACGTCTCTTTAATTGGTGATGAATATCTAAGATGCCATTTTGGAGAGCAAACATTACTCATGGTCCATCAATATATCTTAGAATGAGTCTGTCACCTCGGCATTCACCAACACCTTCCTCAAAACCTGGCTTGGATGTTGGAGGAAAAAGGGGTGTGTCATGAGGAAGAAATATGAACTTATACTTCCAAAATGTAGTAGTAAACTGTTTTCATGTTGCCAATGAGGGACTTATTACTGACATGACATGTTTCCAGTTGAAACAGGATGTCAGGGTGGACATAGTTCAAGTGTTCAATTACATTTTTCTACAACTTTCACTGGCCATTTCATTTGCAGGCCTCACAATATATGGTGTACCTCTTACATCACTGTTCAAATCCTATTTAAATGCACTGACATGGATGTATACTTTATGAATATGGGTGGCCCCGGTGGAAATTGAACCCGTAACCCCGGCAGTGTTTCCCCTCCCTCTCTCTCTACTCCTTTCTGAACCCTCTTTCTTTCCCAGCCTTCCTATGAAATGACAATGGGATTGAATTGTTGCATCAATAATATTTTATAATACTGTGTGGAGGTGCTGACTGAGCGTTTTAGTTTTTTTTTTCTGATGTTTTGCTGTTTTGGACTTCTTCTTTACAAGCATGTTGAATCAATATAAAGAAAAGGAAACACGCTCTACCCATTGAGCTACTACACAGGAATTTGGCAGTGACTGACAGTGTTAGTGCACTGCAAGTGCCTTCTTGCCATATGAAAGCTGTCAGCTATCTGTGGCTGAAGAATTCGACACCACAGGAACTTGGCGGAGGTCTGCGTTTCACCAGAGAGCCTCTGAGGCCGTAGGGAGGAATGTTGAACTGTTCTGAGGTCAGGCTTGTTAGTTACGGTTTCTAATTCAGGATTGGTGAGTTGGGGTTTGTTTAGATGTGAGTGACAGGTGACAGACACCTCGTCGAGACAGCAGGAAAATCTGGTGTTTTTATCTGGTCTTGGTCTGGTCTGTTCTGGTGGTCGGCTGACGGCCCACCGTGGAATTTACAAGTGACCAGACCGGATTGATGTGTTCAGCCAGTATAACCATCAGGATCATCTCATACATTACAGATTACTTGACATCAGCAAATGGGTCCCATTCTGAAATATGTTATAGACCAGTGGTTCCCAAGCTGTTTTCAGTGTTGTTCCCCTCCAGCCAATAGGAATATCTACATTATGATAACCTGTCAAATCAGAAGACAGCTAGGCATCAAAATAAAAGTTGGACTCTGAATAGAGAAGGGATAATGCATCCCGTCAGAAAAGTACTATTGCAGAGCGAGTCCATTCAAATGCGCCTTGATGTGTGTTGACATTGCCCGAAGGCTTGAGTTCAGCTGTTACGTGGCACGGTGGCGCAGTGCTTGCACTGCTGCCTCACAGCAAGAAGGTCCTGGGTTCGATTCCCGCCTGGGGCGCTGTTGAGTCTGGGGTGCCCAGGTGGGTTATCTCCCGGGCCTTTCTGTGTGGAGTTTGCATGTTCTCTCCGTGCTCACGTGGGTCTCCTCCTGTAAAAAGAACCCTATCTAAAAACATGCAACATCCAGTCCTGTCCCTGACGAAGACGGCGACGTACATCTGGAATTGGTCCCTGGGTGCTGGTGTTGGCGGCTGCCCACTGCTCCCTGGCTGTCCTTGGAGGAAGGTCGGCGGGGATGGGTTAAAAGCAGTACTCATTCAACTCGGACACTCTACCCTGCATGTGTGTGTTGTGTTGTGTTTGGCGGCCACTTCGCCCCTGCATGTGTTCGACGTTGCGAATAAAGACTTCTTTCTTTCTTTTCTTTCTCAGCTGTACTCGCAGGTGGCGCCGACAACGAGATTGCAAATACTTTACGGTGGTCCTCAGATCCGGGCCTCGGGGTCCAGAGTACCGCTGGTTTTCTATTCTGCCAGGTAGTTTCCATTCTAGCTGTCTAATCAGGGATTGATGAAGAGCTGGGATGCCAGGTGAATGCAGTTAACTTCCTGGTGGGAGAGAAAACCAGCAGCACTCTGGACCCCGAGGCCCGGATCTGAGGAACTCTGCTTTAGGATAATAAAACACCTTTTCACTTTACCTGCTGTCCCGGTTTTCTGCGTGCCCTGGTCTCTCATGGATGCTCTGCATGAGAACCTTTGCTGGCTAGTGGTCCTACACTGACAAGACCCCTTGAAGCTGGCCAGCGGGTGCCTGACACTAAACCACCAGAAACTCATACTTTCTTCCATGGGCAGACCGCTCGGGCCGGCCGCTCACGCCTGGATCAAGCATCACCGTTTTCAAAACTCTCCGTGTTTGTAGTCCACACTACAACGCGAGGTCGGCGTTTTCAAATGCATCCTCTTGGGAGAGCGTTGTCGGAAAGCTCCGGCGTAGCGTGGAGGGAGGCCAAAACGGAGTTTAAACGGCTCAGTGTGGACGTCAAGCATCATATCTCCTAGAATCCTAATCTGTTTTGCAGAATAATGTAAATGTGTAATATGTCTTAACAAAAGTGCTTTATCCAAAAATAATATATTATCAAAAAGAAACTAATAATATAAATGGGGGGCTGCCTGTTTCTCATGGTTAACATTACTATGGGTCCCACATGACTTGAACATGTTGTCTGTACCTGGCTGACTACTTGAGCTCCGTCAAGAGAACATCAGCTCCATGGTGACAGTCGCCCCAGGTGACGACACACCCAGACACATGAAAACAAACATTCCTTGTATTTTCACAATGTATTCTCACTAGTAGAAACTAAAAGCATGTTCTTTCGATGAGATGTGTCGCTATGTCCTCAGTCCTCATCTACCTGTCACTCTGTTTTCATGTGCTTTTCTTCTGATTGGATTTTGTTTTATTGATCATATCTGATTGGTGTTCAGCTGATGTAGTTCAACCTGTAAGACCACTACTGCTTCTTTTTCAGCGTTATGCACCGTATCCTTGAGGCTTGCTCGTAATAAAGGGCTGCAGGAATAAACTTGACTTGCCTTTTAAGCCTCTATTGTTATTCTATTATGTAACACACACAGTCTTCTAAATAAAATGACAATGAGTTTTGATGTTCGGTGGGGTTTGCTAGACCAATGTGCCATGTGAGGCTCTGCATGGAGGTTTCCTCTAACAAGCCTCCACAGCTTCATCCAGAAGAGTCGAAGAGAGGAAAACAAAGGCAACGGACCAGAGAAGGAGACGGAGATGCTTTCCCACAAGGCCACACAACCACCATGATGTCACAGTCACCTGATATTTTAGACCAATGGGAGACAGTCCCAGTGGCGGCTGGTGGGGAAGACTTTGACGACTAACATATAATGATACTGTGAAGTGACTAACCTAGCCTCATTTCAGAGGAATTACCTTGTCGTCTGTGAAGTACACACTACTGCTGTTCTAGGATCTGTCTACTAGCCCTTCCTGCACTGCATGTCAAATTACTTGTACATACTGTACATACTGTACATACTGTCCTCCAAACAACAGCTTTCTTTGTGAATCCATTTGTCTTGTAAACTGACTAGTAGCAGCGTAGCAGCTTCGGCCCCGCCTTGCTACCTGCCAGGCCCGGGGGGCCCAACCTGACACCACACACCAAGGGGCCTGTGTGTGTGTGTGTGTGTGTGTGTGTGGTGCGAATGAAAACCAGAGATGGGAAGAATGTGGTTCATCTGGTTGACAGATGACACAACACATGAACATAGGTAAGTACATATAGGCCCATACAGTATCAAGCACACACACACACACACATACGCGCACACACACACACACACACACACACACACACACACACACACACACACACACATACGCACACACACACACACACACACACACACACACACATACGCACACACACACACACACATACGCACACACACACACACACACACACACACACACACACACACACACAGTCTCCTGCCTTAATCCCTCAGCCTGCTGAATTTGCTAACCCCAGACATTTTTTAAACTGGAGCTGGGATTCAAACTCACACAGTCCTGTTGAGGAGAATAGAATAGAATAGAATAGAATAGAACAAGTAGAAAAGCATAGAACTAACTGCAGGTTGACAATTACAATAATTAATTTAGGTCAGTGATACTGAAGTTGAAGTATTAATAGTGGAATCAGCCTTTAAAGTGGTTGCTGATCCATTTGTGGTTACTGGGCTGTAACCACAGCCGGGCGGCCCTATACGTTCACTACGCAGCGTAGGGCCCCTTGGGTCTTAACAAAGACCCTAGGATGTAGCATGGAGTACATGCTAAAGAGGATGTAGCATGGAGTACATGCTAAAGAGGATGTAGCATGGAGTACATGCTATAGAGGATGTAGCATGGAGTACATGCTAAAGAGGATGTAGCATGGAGTACATGCTATAGAGCAGGGGTGGCCAACCAGTCAGAGACTAAGAGCCACATTTTTTACTGTGTTACCGCAAACAGCCACATCATACACATGGGCACACATGAACATCACCCCATCCCTTCCTCTCTCTCACACACACACACACACACACACAGACCTCTGCTCAGCCAGATTTATTGTAAATGTCACACACCAACATGATAATGACAGAAATTGACTCCTACAGTACTAAGACCACAGGCCAGTCATTTTCAACAATGAACATTGTGTGCACTGTCTCACACACACAAACTCTCAGTTCAACCAAGTCCACAAACAAAAATATAATAATTTACAATAGCGTTTTTCTTTTACTATGCATGTTGCTTAGTGGGACTTCTGGCATTCCTTGCCTTGAACAATCCTCTTCAAATCTGGCTTGTATTCCGTTGTTGCCACTCGAAGCAATTCTTTCACATGGGTGTCAGTCAGAACAGATCGATGCTTTGATTTCACGTGTTTCAGGGTAGAAAACACAGACTCGCAGACGTATGTTGACCCAAACATTGACAGTATCTTAAGCGCAGCCCGTTTGACATTGGGGTATTTTTCCATTGGCACACTTTTCCAGAACTCAATGGTCCCTTCCCTTAAAGCAGGTTTCAGTTGGTCCTCCTCACAAAGATCGATCATCTCCAACTCAGCCGCAGCCTCATCTGTGACTAGCGGGGCTTTCAAACAGTCCGTCTCCGCATTAAATGGGTCGACGAGGAACGTAATCTGTGGCCTTTTCAGTTGTAGATCACGGAACCGGGTCACAAAGCTTTCGTGTAGGTTTTCAACCAGTGTTGAACTTGACACAAATTGTTTACTCAAATGATCTTGCCCCAACTGGGAAACTTTGCGGTATTTTCATCTCACGCACATGCGCGTTTGACGAAAATACCGTATTGAACTCAAGCGAAGCGAACACGCACATTAAAAAAAAACACAAACACAAACTTCGATATGAACGTAAGAGCCGCATGAAACCAGGCAAAGAGCCGCATGCGGCTCGGGAGCCGCGGGTTGGCCAGGCCTGCTATAGAGGATGTAGCATGGAGTACATGCTAAAGAGGATGTAGCATGGAGTACATGCTATAGAGGATGTAGCATGGAGTACATGCTAAAGAGGATGTAGCACGGAGTACATGCTAAAGAGGATGTAGCACGGAGTACATGCTAAAGAGGATGTAGCATGGAGTACATGCTATAGAGGATGTAGCACGGAGTACATGCTAAAGAGGATGTAGCACGGAGTACATGCTAAAGAGGATGTAGCATGGAGTACATGCTATAGAGGATGTAGCATGGAGTACATGCTAAAGAGGATGTAGCACGGAGTACATGCTAAAGAGGATGTAGCACGGAGTACATGCTATAGAGGATGTAGCATGGAGTACATGCTAAAGAGGATGTAGCACGGAGTACATGCTATAGAGGATGTAGCATGGAGTACATGCTATAGAGGATGTAGCACGGAGTACATGCTAAAGAGGATGTAGCACGGAGTACATGCTAAAGAGGATGTAGCATGGAGTACATGCTATAGAGGATGTAGCATGTAGCATGTTAGTATCCCATTACTTCCTCTGATGTTTCCTCCAGCGACTATTGAGGAGGCAGGTGTTGTTGTGATTGGAGCATTTTCTGCTGTTGTCATCGTCTTGTCATCGGTTGTGAATGTTTCACACGGTTCAATTTGTAAATGTAAATAATATTTCATATTTTAGAATATTTTTAAAGAACCGTTCAAACCCGGTGAAACTGCGATGTGTGGGGAGGTTTTGTTCCTAAACAGGGTACGGGCCAGAAAGTCAGCTAGTGAAGTAATCACTGAGTCATGCTATTGATCAACGAGCCGATCAACCCCTCAACAGCTTAATTTGTGTTAATTCTACAAAATACACAGTTAAACTGGGCTACATGAGTTTTGATACTGCGTCAGTCTCTCCAGTAAGACTTCCTGTGCCCTTGGCAGAGGAATGTGTGCAGAATTAGCCGCCAGGTTATCAGCGGCCCCGTTATGTAAGGCTGGGGGGAATTATGGGGCCGGTTAGGGCCGCAGACACAACAACACATAGTTGGCCTGGTTAAGGAACTTTGTTAGGAAATAAAGAGTCCACAAACACTCTTCAACAGGACAGGTCGATTTAACACATCTGTGGGTCTAGTTTGGGTCAACCTGGGTTAAACCCATCTCCCAGTGGAGCCAGTATAAGACCTGTTGTACTGGTCTGCTCCCAGTGGAGCCAGTAGAAGACCTGTTGTAGTGGTCAGCTCCCAGTGGAACCAGTATAAGACCTGTTGTACTGGTCTGCTCCCAGTATGAATGTGTGGAACTGAATGAATGTGAAGCAGGTGGAGCTGGACAAGACCCTGGTACTTTGAGTGGATCCATAATGGTTGACAGATGATATGAACGTGTGTGTGCGGTTTGTATTTACAACCGCCTGCTTGTAAAACTTTCCCACAAACCAACTGGTTATCAGCGTTAGTCACATCTGAGCCACTGAATAACCTGACGACAACAGGCAGGACGGTCCAGGTCGCTCTACAGTGGACTTTAAAACTCTTCCAAGGTGTCAGTGTTGTAAAAGCATCCACAAAGCTACTCAAGGCCATTATCTTCTTACACAGCTTTATTGAGTACTCCATTCTGATGAAGGTCTGTTATTTCTGAATTGGAGGTTTCACATCTAAATCACATCAGTCTACAGTAAAGTCTGGTCCATTTTTTTGATTTCTAATCAAATTAAAGATGTTACTCCTTGGTTACTGCAGGCAAACACAAGCTAACCGAGGTTAGGAACATTCCAATATTGCTTATAATTTATTCTAAAACCAGCTTTAAAACCAACCAGAAGTAGCTGTGTTCGTCTGTCACTGGGGCAATGGCAGCGGCCTGGCCGTCGGTGTCAGAAATGGCAGAGTATTCTGCAATACTTTTATTTAACTGCTCAGCTCTGTTGGCGAGATGAGGTTGCTGATAAGCTGATCAGCTAAAGTGGTTATTTCCTGCACCAGGGCCGCTGCCATTGCCCCAGTGACAGACAAACACTGCTACTGCTGGTTGGCGCGTAAAGCTGGTCCGGGAACGGAGAAGTCACTGAACGAGGAAGTGAGGTCCTAACTGAAGACCCGCCTTGATGAGAGGACTGACAGATTGCATTTTCATTTTCATTGTGACACCAAAAGAGCGTGGTGACATGTAAATGTAAATGCAATAGACAGGGGGCGCTGTTTCGCTTATTGCATTTGAATATTGTCCACTGTACAGCAGGTTAAGGCCCAATCCCAATTCACCCCTTAGCCCTTCCCCTCCGTTTTGAGCGTTCACGTGTAGGGGTAGGGTGAAGTGCTAGGGCTACATGGCCCTCCAAACGGAGGTTTTTCAGAGGCACACTACAAACCGAGAAATCTCCGACAATCATCGGCAAGATGCCGCACAAGCATCCAAAGTGAACCACAAATGTAGTATTTTCTTCGTTAATAAAGATTTAAAAAATATTCTAACCGTGGTATTATCTTAGTTTAATGTCATTTAAATGTATTATAAACCTTTTCTTTATAACAAGCATAACAAAATATGCCGATGTCTCTACCTCGCTAGTTAACGTTACAACATTGTTTTTAGGCTGATTTGTGCATTTTGACATATTTCCATGTTGCATTTCCCTCCTTTGATGGCATATGACGCCGAAATATAACTTTGATCGATTAGTAGCGTGAAGCGTATAAGTTGTGAACGAACGAGCGTCCATGCTTTTCTATCTCCATCAGATGATTGTCACTGTGATCCATTATCACCATCGTAATGTCCTCCAACAAACTCGTCACGTCTGTTGGCGTAACGTCATCGATGACGTATCAGGGTCTTGAAGGGTTCAACCACTTCATAGGGGGAGAGTTCAACCACTACCCCTTGTGACTCTGTTTGAGGGGCAAGTCGAAAACGAGGGGTAGGGGTAGAAATGAGAAATGGGATTGGGCCTAAGTCTTTGAAAATGAAATGTCAAATGCCGTTTTCATTTTCATTTTCAAATTGTTAGAAAATTGCATTTTAATTTTAATTGTGACTTAAATATTGCTTGTGTGAAGGAAAAATCAGGTTACATTGTTTATATTGCATTTTAATTTGAATAGTGTCCACTGTACAGCGGGGTATGTTAACACGGTCATAGAGCATGTGGACATGAAAATGAAAATTGGATTATTGCATTTTCATTTTCACTCAAACATTATAATGCTATTGTGGAATTACACTTTCATTTGAATTAAGTCCCCTATGGGCTTCCATACCACACAGCAACACAATGTGGAGGAGCTGAACTAAACTAAACTCCTTCAACTAGTTTAGGTTCATTTAAACTGTAAATAGAAGGAAAGACACACATGAACACACAGGGTGTGTGTATGTGCAAAGACACACACACACACACATGAACACACAGGGTGTGTGTATGTGCAAAGACACACACACACACACACACACATGAACACACAGGGTGTGTATGTGCAAAGACACACACACACACAATGCATAGCACAATGTAGTGAACTGGGTGACCTGGATACCAGGGTCACATGAGAAGCGGAGAGACAGCTAACAGCCTGTCTCTCTCTCTCTCTTTATTCTTGTTCTGCCCGTTTTCTCACACACACACACACACACACACACACACACACACACACCTCAGTGTTGTGAATGGACTGACCTGGATACTGTTGTCATGTGAGACAAACTGTCAGTCTTTCTCACTCCTCCGTTTCTCTCCTCCTCTTTTGTTCTCTCGCTTATTGTCTGTCTGTCTCTCTCTTTCTGTCTGTCTCTCTCTGTCTGTCTCTCTCTGTCTGTCTGTCTCTCTCTTTCTGTCTCTCTCTTCAGTTGTTCTATTTGGTTTGCTTTATTGGCATGAATGTTACATACACAGTAATACTGTTGTGGCAATACTAATTTGTTAATACTGTTCATCTCTCTCGCCTACCTCCTACCTTCCTTCCTTCCTTCCTTCCTTCCTTCCCTCCCCCCTCTCTCTAGTTTTATCTTGTAATATTGGTAACGTCTCTCAGTGAGACTAACCTGCTTTAATAAACGTCTCTTCACTGCCATCTGAACTAATGCAGACGTTTGTTTGACATAATACCAACGAAGAATTCACAGAATGAGAAAAACAGAGAGATGAGTGAAATGATGGGATGTGAGGAGGAGGAGGAGATGATGTCATCAACACCACCAAGTCAAAATACGTCACCGAACCACATGAAGACAGACAGGAAGTAGTCAGACAGACACACTGAGCTAAATACAGACCAGCACCTGCTGTAGTGGATTTATACAGACAGACAGACAGACAGACAGGCAGGCAGACAGACAGACAGACAGACAGACAGACAGACAGACAGACAGACTATGTTTGTTTATTAAAAACTGTTGGATGTTGTAGTGAAACAAGACCAGGAACTGAAGGGCTGGTGCTGCCATCTAGAGGGACAGTATAGAGACCAGTCAGTCAACTAACCAGTCAGTCAGTCAGTCAACTAACCAGTCAGTTAACTAACCAGTCAGCTAGTCAGTTCAGCAACTAACCAGTCAGTCAGTCAGTCAACTAACCAGTCAGTCAGTCAGTTAACTAACCAGTCAGTCAACTAACCAGTCAGTCAGTCAGTCAGTCAGTCAACGAACCAGCCAGTCAGTCAGTTAACTAACCAGTCAGTCAGTCAGTCAGTCAACGAACCAGTCAGTCAACTAACCAGTCAGCTAGTCAGTTAGCTGGTCAGTCAGCAACTAACCAGTCAGTCAGTCAGTTAACTAACCAGTCAACTAGTCAGTCAACTAACCAGTCAGTCAGTTAACTAACCAGTCAGTATTACGGCTCCAGCAAAAACCAGTCCCCTCCCCCACCCCTCTCCCCCCTCTCCCCCCTCAGTATTTCATCAGTGTTACTTTTCCCTGTGAACCACCAACCAGGACATCTTGACCCAATCAGGACAGGAGACTCAGCGTAGCTCAAGGTCACTTTACAGGTTTTATATTTTAGTTGCCATTTTTCTTCACTGGCCTTTTGTCATATTGTAAGTTCATATCCCCTTTTCACAATTCATAAATTAATTACAGGAATGATGCCAACATCAGACTAGACCAGGTTCAGGAAGTGGACCAGGATTACCAGGTTACATCAAGTTCTGACAGGATTACAAACACACTGGATTCCCTGATATACCATATAACATTTACCAGCATCAGTCAATATTTTATGAAACTTTTTATTCTAAATAGATATTTTGTCTTGATTTGGAAGTAGTGCTTATTTCACACACAGTCATTTTCAAATCCAGAAAACCAACCAGTCACATCCAGTCCAGCAGCAGGGAGAGACTCACAAGGCCAGATGGGACGAATTCCCACTGTCCGACTTGGACTGGAACGCAGCATGAGCTTCATTTCAACATTACGAGCAGGTCAAGGGTCAGAGCCAGGATGTCCTGACAGTAGTCCTGTGACCCTGAGAGAGTTTCCATCATCTTAAGGGGTTTCCATCAGAGAGTCCTAGCCGGTCCCTCTGAGCAGCAGGTAGACCGCGGGGATGGTGAGGGCTGCAGCGGTGTAGGAGAACACAGCGTTGTAGAAGGTGGTCCTGCTGATATGTTCTCCCAGTCTCCTCTGGGTGTCCTCCAGACCCTTCAGCACCACCTCCGAGTCCCACTGGCCGGGTCTCTCTGGTCCCTCTGGTCCCTCTGGTCTCTCCGTCCTCGCCGACTGCTGCTGCAGTGTTTCAGCCTGTTGACCAGAGGCAACCAGCCCCCTCACCGCTGACAGTTCCCCCTCTAACCTCCCGATCCCCTGCTGGAGTTGGGCTAGTTGTGGCGGCAGGGACTGGAGGAGGGACTCAGTTCTTTGGCTGCTAACGTTTAGCTCTTTTAAGGCCAACAGAGGCGCTGGGGCTGGGGTTGGACCCGCCCTCCCCCGGACCTCGGCGCCGTCCCTCGGTGTGCCGCCGTCCTTCACAGCGACCCTGAGGCTCTCGATGATCATTCGTAGTTCGTCCTGCTGGGAGCGATGGTGTCCAGCCTGGACCCTGAGGGCTTCCTGGAGGCTCTCCGGGCCTTTCTGGGCCTCCAGCAGCAGACTCTTCAGCTCCTGCAGACAAGGCATGTAAAGACATATCCTCCTAAAGTCCAGAGTCCGTACGTTAATACACAGCTTACCACATGAATCATCAGACATGAAGCTTCCGCCAAAAAACGTTTACGTTTTACCACAAGGTGGCGCGGGTTAATCTGATAAGAAACCAACAACGTGGAGTGATATGATTAGATGTGAACCGCCGTCTGTTCAGAAGTACCAGACCTCAGAACGCCTTCATTGTCCAATCAGAATTGAGTATTCATCAAAGCCATGTTCAGCACGCATGTGCATGTTAAAATGGGTTAACCAGAATAACCAGATCGGATCAACACCGACCCCGACACCACAGGTCGTATCGGTTACCTCTACACTAAACCATGAACCCAGTAGATCAACTCACATGACGAGCCGGTCATCAGGTCATCATCGCCCCTCCTTACCTGCAGACGGATGCGGTTGACGTACGTTGACCCCATGACCCCGATCAGGGCTCCCAGCACCGAGCCGATGACGGACCAGTTCTTGGTGCGTTCGGCTCGGCTCCTCTCCTTCTCGTGGCTCTCCCTGACGCCGGCCGAGAACAAGGCGAACTTCTCCCTCTCTGAGCCCTCGCCGTTCTCGTAGGCCGTCCGGAGGCGACGCTCCTCCTGCGGTAGAGGACGACGAGGTTGGGAGGCTCTGCCGCCGCTCGCTTTAACTTATTCAATCAAGCAATTGATGAATTATTCAATCGCCTACCTGCAGCAGTTTGTGCTCCAGCGTGGCCAGCTCCAGGTAGTGCGCCTCCTCTCTGGAGACCCGGTCCAGTCGGTCTCGGATCTCCTTCAGCCTGGCCTGCAGAGCCTCCAGGCTGGCATGGGCCTCCCGGACCAGCCCCCTGGCTACCATGAACGCTGCCTCGGCCTGCCAGACACACAGGGAGGACAGGCTGATCAGTAAAGCCAGGAGTTCCCGGTAGGTACTTGTGTCCTTGAAGAGAACGTCCTTGGAGAGAATGAACTTCTCAAGAAGGTGAGAACATCTTTCAGTTTGTTTTGGAACTTTAATCACGGCAAAACCTAAATGGATTCAGCAAGGAAAACGAGCACACACCGTTACATTACATTACATTACAGTCATTTAGCAGACGCTTTTATCCAAAGCGACTTACAATAAGTGCATTCAACATAGGTAGGCAAGAAAACTACTAGTCACCAGAAATCGTAAGTGCATTTCCTTCCTAAACAAGCAACTAAGAGCATAACTAGTGTTAAGGTAAGAGTGCAATAAGTTAGCAACCTACTTTATCTTAAACAAATGAGACAAATAAGAGAATCAAATAAACAAGAGCTAAGACAAATAAGTGTATCAAGAGCCAAGAGTGAACAAGAGCCAATAAACAAGAGCTCAGACACATAATTGACGACAAATAGGCAAGGCTAAGAGGAAGAGTCAGGGTAGTGTTTCCTGAAGAGGTGGGTTTTCAGCCTGCGGCGAAAGATGGGCAGCGACTCTGCTGTCCTGACATCAGTGGGGAGTTCATTCCACCACTGCGGGGCCAGAACAGAGAAGAGCCGTGACCGTGTAGATCGGCCTGCAGGGCCTCTGAGCGACGGGGCAACCAGTCGCCTCGAGGCAGCAGAGTGAAGTGGTCGGGCGGGGGCTGTAAGGCTTGACCATAGCCTGGAGGTAAGAAGGAGCTGTTCCTTTCACCGTTAATAGAGAATAGGCAATAAAAACAGTAGAAATATAACAAATACTAAAACAAATATAGCCGCAAGCGGCGATTCGCAGGATTCAAACAATTTTGTTACTGCAAACTGCATGCAGAGTGACAGAGGAAGATAAATTCCACATACATGCAGTTAACTGTATGTTTAAGTAAGCAAGGCCACCAGGACAGAGGCTTCCATTCTCAAACAACAAAGTTCAGTTTAAACATAAAAGCCCCAGAAAAATACTATACTGTAAGCCCATATGGAAAAGATTTGTGGCGCCCCCTATTGGCCATTGTAAAGATAATTTTACAAACTTAGTTCAACATAAATATCTACCAAGTTTGGTGATGTTTGGACAAACTGTCATTGATTTAAGACCAAATTTGTGCCAGGCCTAAGCACGTTTGGAACTGGTGGCGCCCCCTATTGAGCGATTTCAAAATAATTTTACACACGTGGTTCAACATTGTTATCAAACATATCCTGCAAGTTTTGTAATGATTGGACAAAGAATTTCTGATTTAGGAGCTGATTTTCTGATGTTTTTGATTCTACCCCTCCGGGGTTTGAACCCTAATAAACTAGAATATAGAGCAGATTTAAAAGGAGACATTCCTCTACAGCAGCCATGTTTAAATAATCCAGGCCGGTGGCTCTGCTGCCCCCTTGTGGATCAACCGAGAGAGAGAGAGAGAGAGAGAGAGAGAGAGAGAGAGAGAGAGAGAGAGAGAGAGAGAGAGAGAGAGAGAGAGAGAGAGAGAGAGAGATGTGATGGGAGGGAAGGTGGAGAGGGGATGTGATAAGAAATAGAAATAAGAGGTTTCATTATCAACAGTCCAATAGTACAGAGGTCAAAGGTCACAGATACTCCAGGGCAGGAGAGGAAAGGTAGAAAAGGTATTTTTATTAAAAGAAGTGGAAAAACACGGAGTTGGTTCTTACTGCGTACTGACCTCGGTGACCTTGGACTGAGCGCCGCGGACCTCGTTGAGGCCGACGAACTCCTCGTACCTCTCCCACCAGTAGTTGACGGTGGCCGTGGCCGTCTTGGCTGACCTCTGACCCCAATGCCTCCCCACCTCACCCGCATGCTGCAGGAGGGAGGAGAAAGACACCAGGGATTAATGTCCTCTGTTGCTCTGAGAGATGACTGGCGGCCATCTGCGTTTCCTATGAGGTCACAATGAGGTTCCTATGAGGTCACAATCCATCCCAGATCAGGACAAACTCCCATAATACCTTTTAGGGAAAAATGGAAGAACCCTCAGAAGGGGCTACTCAGAGAGGGAGGGGCTACGCAGAGAGGGATGGGCTACTCAGAGAGGGATGGGCTACGCAGAGAGGGAGGGACTACGCAGAGAGGGAGGGGCTACTCAGAGAGGGAGGGGCTACTCAGAGAGGGAGGGGCTACGCAGAGAGGAAGGGGCTACTCAGAGAGGGAGGGGCTACTCAGAGAGGGAGGGGCTACGCAGAGAGGATGGGGCTACTCAGAGAGGGAGGGGCTACTCAGAGAGGGAGGGGCTACGCAGAGAGGAAGGGGCTACTCAGAGAGGGAGGGGCTACTCAGAGAGGGAGGGGCTACTCAGAGAGGGAGGGGCTACTCAGAGAGGGATCCCCCTACCAGGACGGCTGGGCTGCAATAGATGCCGAGTTTGGGCAAGCAGCGTATACACAATGTATAAGAGTTTATTATGGTGGGACATCCAGATCTGATGTGCAGCATCACAGCAAACAGCAGCTCAGATAAGATAATTTTGTTCCTCAAACTATTAAGATTCCGAATTGTGATTAATATTTGTGATCAATATATCTATCAAAATGATCTGGATCATCATTTTAACTGTATTAATGCAGCCCCTGGATCAACTCAGAAACCAAAGTCAGTTGATTTTCAGAGCACGCTGGCCGATGCCGAACCGGCGGCGTCTTGTTTGAGGGGATCACAGCGTGAAAGTACTCTGAAGTACGCTAGTCTGAACAAGGAAACGTAGAGATGCAAGATGGACTTCCTGTACCTGTAAGGCAGCCAGGGCGCGCTCTTTTACCAGCTCGGCTCCTCTCTTATCCTCCGGAGGGGTGGGGTTAGCGGGCTGGGTGCTGTAGGTAACCAGAGGGATTCTCCCTGACAGAGGTCCAGGCAGGGGGAGGCGGTACAGGCAGCAGGACCCATGACTCCAGTGAGGGACCTGAACGCCTCGGTACCTGGTACAGTGATGATGATGATGATGATAATAATTATTATCATAATAGTGGTTTTGGATGTGTTTCTCAGAGGATCCACATGTTCACTACAGGTCAAACATAGTATTACTTCTGTGTGTTTTTGTATTTTTGCTGTGTTTCACTACAGGGTAGCAGGGCGGATGCTCTGCCACAGGGAAGTCAACTTGGTTTTCTGGTTTACAGACGAGTCAGTCGCCACCCTGCTGCCCCGTCTGTGGTGACACTACATTTTCCACCATACCTCATTGAGATGAGCAGCAATCAGAAGTGGAGCTAGAAACAGCCAGCAGCGTTGCTCTCACAGCCCCCTGCTACAGAGTAGACGTCGGACCAGGCACCTGAACATTAGCGAAATCTGTGAGCAGTCAATTAAATATCACAGTTTTGTAAAGGTTGCTGATAGTGTGTTTTTGAATAAGACGTTTTTCAAAACCTTTCTGGTAGGATCTCAGTAATGGGATTGGATTAAACCTGAAAACTGATAAATGAGAAATCATTCAGATTGGGATTTGGTAATCCAATCAAACTTTAATGAAATGTTGTTTTTCATTTTTCAAAACTAGAGTGCAGAGATGAGGATAGTTTTGGAGAATCAGGATAATACTGAACCCACTGGAAGGCTGGATTGAGAAACATGAAGGGCTTTATTGTGGTGAGGATGTACATTTTGAATACAGATTAAAATGGCATTCAATGTTTAACTTTAATTAAATGAACAAATCCTTAACAACAAAGTTATATACCAACTGCTGGATCAGCTGGACGGACAATAAGAAATACTCTTGTGAACATTTATTTTTAAAAGATCCCAGAACAGGTTGAAGAGAAATGGGAAGTTTTGTTTTGGATTATTTTTGCCAATAAGAGACAAAAATGCAATGATACTTTGAATTTTGTCTTTAGGTTCTTATGCCTTGTATACTTGTGCAGATGAGTGAATAAAAGTATCTTACAAACTGTCTTTAAAACTGTCATCTAGTTCATTTTGACCTAACCACATGTTAAAACATCGTCTGTCCAACAGGTGGACAGTTAGAGGTCTATTTAAAGACTGCTGATCTGGATTCTGTAATCTTGATCTTGTGGTATCTGGATCAGAATGATCCTATCCGACAAATCTGCAAGATCAATCTGATCCTGGGATTAGAAAACATGTATAATCCGGATCCAGATTAAAAAAATTGAAAAACTGGACCTTGGTTATTAGACTACCCTCAGGCCAAAGAGTTATCTCAATACCACATGACAAACTCCCATTGATTCTTATAACCACTGTAATTGATAATAAACTGTAGCAACGATTACCTTCCATTCACTCTGTGCTGTTAACATGGGATGAATGGTTTTCTATCCAGTGAGCCATCCCCATCATCACCAAACAGCTAAAACAGAACTAATACTATGGGTACATCACATCAATAACCAGTTGTGTTGAAAGACGATAACGTTTGCAGAGTTATATTGCAAATGTCCCATTGACTCCCAAGGTTAGGTGACTGTCTTGCTCCATTTCCTATTTCTCCATACTAGCTTGCTGTTAGCTCCACACTGCTATCAGCTAAATTGACTTTTTGAGTAAGTTAACGCCTTGCGTGACATCTCGCAATAATCTTACCCGAATTGTGATATTGAAACAAACATACCATTTGTCTTGAAGGTTGTCAAAGGAAAATACGGAAAAGTACATGACATATAGTGATGAAGTTTCTTTTGGCTAACTAGTTAGCATCATGTTGCTAAATGAAACTGCCGGGTGATTTTGCGGTCAGGCACATAACAGACAACCTGCTTCCGGGTCAGAGTTAACGGAGGTCCTAACAGCGCGGATTAAACGATAACTGGCTAGCTTCTACAAATAATATCTTATTTGTTAACTTTAACCGCTCGAACCAGCCTTGAATATGTCTGGCAGGGAAGGTGAGGCGTCGTTTCATCTGAAAATGTCTTTCTGGATAAAGATGACTTCTGATAATAAAACGAATGTTAGCCTAGCGTGTTGTACTGGATAGGTTAGCTAACGTAACTACGTGTGTTAGCCCCGCGACACGTACCGTTCTCTGCACCAAACGTCTTTGAAAAATGTAAAATTGATGATAAAATTGAAAGTGTAAGACTTCCTTGATTATCGGCAAACGTACATACAGGGCAGAACATATCTTAAGAGATTTTACGGATCGGTATGGTCTTAGGGTAAATTCGGCATGCGCGTGACTCACCAAGCAGAATTAATTTAATTAAAACCTCAATTTTAAGAACTGGCTCATAGTGGTCGCTACTGCCTTCCACTGGGTATTTTGGTAGGGTTATAAGGCAAACCAATTCTGAAAATTGAAATCTAAATACGTGCTGCTTGATGCATTCCGAATTGAAGAGTAGATTGTCACTTTTTCTAAAAGGTCTCAAGTCATTGTGTGTGTATCTCCACGTTTACCGATAAGCAAAGCAACATTAAACTGCCATTTTCTTCAATGAGGTTTTACGTAACGTTATCTCCTTACGAGACTGAACGGCCACTCATTATTTCCATCGTAGAGCTGCTTTAGCATCGACAGATAGGTAAGTAACGTTATGAATATGTGCTGTCATTGTCTTTAGGAGGCAAGAAGAAGCCACTGAAGGCTCCCAAGAAACAGGGCAAGGAGCTCGATGATGTAAGCTTCCCCTCTTGCCTTTCAGACCATCATATGTAATAATGGTTTAATGGACGTCGGGCTGCCATCTTATCAGTGAATAGGCCTAATGACTTGCAGGGCATGGAGCCCAGGCTCTGGGGTTTCATTCATTTCAGTGTCCAAACCATGAGGACCTCCTGGTCTTTCCAGAGTCTAGACTGAGCAGGTGAATCCAGGTGAAAGCTATGCTGACATCCACTTCAGTTGTGAAGGAGAGGTGAAGAGGAGGTTAAAGGAGCGTTAAGGCTTGATACAACTCTGATATGGATTGTGCAAAAGGAGTTGACTATGAAGGTGTTCATGTTTTGTACAGGCGGTAGATCCCTGTGTCTTCTATTAACATGGGAAATGTAAAGCCCTCGGTCTGCCAGTCTGTCTTGTTTGTCTATGTAGGTTATATCAGTTATATTGTGACTACCGTCTGTCACTGAGGACGAGGCTGTCTGTCTTTAGGAAGATGGGAACTAAAAAAGACGACCGTGATGCCATCACATGGAAAGACCTCATCCAGAGGGTCTAAACTGTCTGTCTGTCTGTAGGAGGACATGGCCTTCAAGCAGAAGCAGAAGGAGGATCAGAAGGCCATGGAAGCCCTGAAGAGCAAAGCTGCAGGAAAAGGACCTCTGAGTAAGATGCTACAACCCAATATCACTCTGGGTCTTAGTCCTGTCACAACTACAGTGAACCAGCTATCTGAGCAGGCAGCTAAAAGACAAGAATACCATGTCCACTCAGCTGGTGTTGTCGGCCAGTCAGGCTCCAGCATTACTCTCTTCACGTCAACTTTGAACTAAATTACATGTATTTACAAAACACCATGAAGAACTTTATTCTGATCCTGAGCCAGAGTAGAGTTCAATACTAAACCATGAAAACTGAATATCATGGGACTTTTAAGACGTTTGCTTAGAAATGAGTTCTGCTCTTAAGGATCCAATCATCTGTGGTTTGCAAATATTGAACTTACAGGTAGCAGAGTTTCTCCGAAATGGAGAAACCAGTTTTGGGATGAACCTCTTCATACGTTGTTTGTTTATTGACTGCACATGGAGGCTCATTCCAAAATAAGAGCCACCATTTAAAAAAACAAAAGTGACTCGTACTTTGATAAATGAATGTATAACACATTATTGAAGTTGTCCACTATCACTCACTACAAAGTAGTCCCATTTAGAGGATATAATTGTCTTTTTGTCCTGACGTGACGTTTTCTAATGACACCCATGAAATAGTCTCACTCTGTTTTGTTCTTCCTGTTTCTTTCCTTCCCTGCAGCTGGCGGTGGGATCAAGAAATCAGGCAAGAAGTAAAATCTGAATTTGAAGACGACGTTCGTTTGCTGCTGAGTTCCCAGCCTCGCTTTCTGCGCTGACCGACGCCCGTTTGTTTGCCAGGAAACACCCGTTTGTTTTGCCGGTTTAGACCCAAACCCCGCCCCCCCCCCAGCTCCTCCCCCAGCGTTCCTACACAGAACAGTATGGAAACTGAATTTTAGGATTTCCATGTCAGAAATACCTTGACAAGTTTGGGAAAATGTTGTTGGTCAGGCCTGACACCCGAATCACTACACTTAATTTGGCATTTCACACACTGTGGTATTTGTTGCTGTACAGAGTAAAGAGTAACCTCCAGCTGCAGCCGGGATCATACTGAACACCCTGGATCAGATCCAGTTTATTAACGAAGGTCTGGGCAAGTTTGGAGTTTCTGAAATGGAAACTGTAGGAACCGTGATCTCCACTGTCTTCTGTCTTGGGTCCATGTGAAGCTTTAAGGAGCCGAAACATGATTTTTTTTTTCCTGAAGTTGTGTTGTTGTAAAGAAGGAGATATCAATAAAGATTTTGTAATTACTGGTTTTTATTTTCATTCTTCAACATTCAAGACTGAGTAGCTACCATGCAACAGATTGGACTCCTACCTTCTTTATAATCTTACTGGTTTAAATTACGATAGAACATCATCTGAACTGTTTGGATTCAGGCTGTAATACTGTCATGTCAATATTTCAAGCCAGAACAGGTCAGTTAATAAAAAGATGTCTGTAAGATGCCAGATGCTAACCCTACCCATAACCCTTTGTTCCTCAAATCATCAAAACTAACAATTGTAGTTTTCTGTAGATGAATGGGGAGAGCAAGGCACTAACACTACTGAGGTCAGGGGTTCAATTCCCACGGGGGGCTCCCCTGCTGACAGTGTATGCACCATGGTCCGGTTAGGCAGTAGATGTGTCTGGTTGTGTCTAAACTTCGTTGCTGGGGCTCTGGTCCAGCTTGGCCCTCTGCAGTCGGAGGATCTGGATCTCCAGGTTGAGCTTCTCCCTCTTCAACAGCAGGTTTCCTCTCTTCAGCTCCACCAGCTCTCCACCCAGAGCCGTGGCCCCTGGTGCTGACTGAAGCTGCTGCTGCTGGTCCAGACCTGCAGGGAGAAGCCACACCATCCCCCGTCAGATTTAACTCAGACGCTGATCTCTGATCGTCTCCTGGCTGTCTTTAAGTAAGTAGAGACTGCACAAGAAAGAGTCAAAGCTAGATTTTATGTTCCAGGGCGCGTTCTGATCGGTTCATTAAACTCCGCAACATTTCCTCCTTTAGTTGAGGGAACATCTGAACATCAGGTCTGCTAGTGAATCACTGAAATGAACACGATGAGCTGTGTAGATAATATCTGGGCTACGTCTAGAGAGACAGACGTAGAGGTCCTGATACATGGCCATGTCGTTGCCTCGCCTGCTGGAGCTCATAGTCTCCATCAATCTACACAATAAACTGGAATTCAACAATGTCCTTCCTCATAAACCCTGACTATAAAAGAAGAAGAGCTGTGCTGGTTACCATCCTCTTCATCTGTTGCCTGATAGACGGACCTCAGCTGCACCTCCACAGGATAATGGTCACTCACTTTAAGGGCCTGGAAAATACACAGTCACTGATTGAATTGAATTGATTGATTGATTGATTGAAAATTCTTCACAATGCGTTTGGAGGTTTCTAGAACGACGTGTTAAAATGAACCCAAATGCACTGTGGGGAAATATGCCTGATTTGCATAGATCCAATATGGCTGCCAAATGAGAAGCCAAGCTTCTAAATACAGTTCTAGAGTGGTTAAAAGCATCCAATATATGGTTTAGCACTAGGAAGCTATTCAACAGGGTTAGTGTATTTCTGGTATTTTTGTTATGTAATGGAAGTTTTACAATGATGAAAAAAATATGCAATAAGCTTTTTAATAGAAATCCATCAGAAGGAAAAGTAACAACTTGAACAATGTTTTAGGATCCAATATGGATGGCAAAATAGTCCATAGGAGGTTACAGACATTCAATTTATGTCACTTGCTTCTGATCAGTTGCTTCTTTGGAGTGATATAAATATATATATATACTTATATATACTTATACTATATATATATATAGTTATACTTATACTATACTATATATATACTATATACTTCACTTATAGTTCTAGTTGTGACATGTCCATGGATGCCTACAGACCTGTTCTTCAGTGAGTCTGTACGCCTTCTGGAAGTTGAAGGGCTTGGCAGAGTTTGTTACAACAGCCTGTAACATGTCGTCTCCATAGACCACGATCCTGTAGATTAGATCAAATTAGTTTAGATTAGATTAGATCAGATCAAACAGGATCAGATTAGATCAGATTATATTATATTAGACCACATTAGATTAGATTAGATTAAACAGGATCAGATTAGATTAGATAATATTAGATTAAATTAAATTAAATTAAATTAAATTGGATTGGATTGGATTGGATTAGATCAAACAGATTAGATTAGATTACATCAGACAGGATCAGATCAGATCAGACAGGATCAGACAGATTAGATTAGATCAGACAGGATCAGATTAGATCAGATCAGACAGGATCAGATTAGATTAGATCAGACAGGATCAGATTAGATTAGGGCTGTACAAATACATGTGATGATGATTTGAGTGAAAATAGTGATTGCTGAGTGTCTGGACTCACTCTGTCTTGAGGGAGCAGTAGTCCCTCTATTAACTAACCTATACTTGACACTTTTTACTGACTGTGTGTGTGTGTGTGTGTGTGTGTGTGTGTGTGTAGGGATGATCTGGTTGACTTGGTGGACTGCTATCAGTTTGATGACCAGCTGACTGAGAGAGAAGACGTTTTCGCTCGAGACCCATGTTACCTATCATATGTGTTGTTGTTTCCAGTGCTAGCCGTGGTGTCCACATCGTCTCCGATCAGCCAATGGAAGTTCTTGTCGCTACGGATACGGATGTCCTTCATGTCGCGCTTGGAGATGTAGGATCCGTCCGCATTGAAGTCGCCCAGGATCATCACGTTCTAGAACACAGGACGCTACATCATCACGTTCTAGAACACAGGACGCTACACCATCACGTTCTAGAACACAGGGCGCTACATCATCACGTTCTAGAACACAGGGCGCTACATCATCACGTTCTAGAACACAGGGTGCTACATCATCACGTTCTAGAACACAGGACGCTGCACCATCACGTTCTAGAACACAGGACGCTACATCATCACGTTCTAGAACACAGGAAAATATGTTCTAGAACACAACCGTCTGTGATGCTTTCTCTGATTTGAATTTCTCTCTTCAGTCTGGATTGGTCACTTCCTGTGTGGAGAAGATTTCCCACCAGTGACCAATCAGACACCAGGATCTAATCTGGACCAATAGGGTGAAGCTATGTTCTCAGTTGGTGGGGATTTGACGCTCTGGTCTGCTGCAGCGTCACTTCCTGGTTCAGGCTGAGAAGGCGTTGGATTTTACATTAAAAACGTGCCTAGTGCAGCTTTAATCTTCAGTGAGTACGTTTACATGCACACCAGTACTCTGATTACTGGGAGTAATCAGGTAATATTTTGATAGTTTGAAGTAATAACCTGGTAGTAACCTGCTGAGTTTGACCGAGGTGTTTACATGACCTGATAGATGGAAAATCTGTTAACCAGGTTATACTTCACCTGATTATGACTCTATGTAGTTTACATGACAGTTTCAATAGTATTTCCTTAATCAGGTTAAGATCAGATTATGAGTGTGGATGTCAACGTGCTGACTGAGCCCTTTTATCAGTAGAACTCAAATAAATGGTCCTCACGTCGGTCCTCCACTTCCTCTTGACATCCTGGAAGACGTCGTAGAGCTCGTCCAGCTCCTTCTCTGAGTCCTCTGGCTTAGTGTGGACTGGGATCATCACCAGGTCCTTCAGGACTACACACACACACACACACACACACACACACACACACACACACACACACACACATTCAGTATACAGGACATTCCAGCTCTCTCTGTATTACTAAACTGACTGCATTCATTCCCTAACCCCTAACAACCTGAACCCTAAACCCACTTCCTAATCCTGAACTAGCCCCTTAGAGAAGTGAGGAGCAGCAAACACACAACACCAAGAGTACACAAACACACAAACACACACACACACACACACACACAGGGTTTTGTACCAGTATTGAGACATCTGAATCGGAGGATGTATGGGTCTCGAGCGAAAACGTCTTCTCTCTCAGTCAGCTGGTCATCAAACTGATAGCAGTCCACCAAGTCAACCAGATCATCCCTACACACACACACACACACACACACACACACACACACACATACAGACACGCACACACATACATACATACATTTACAATACATACTGCCAGGCCATCAGTAAAAAAAGGCACTCGAAGTGCAAATATAAAAGTCACATTTTCATGCAGAAATTTTAAAGTTAAATTGAAGGTGCTTGTTGATAGAATGAGAAACTCCAAAAACAGCTCAGATGTAATGCTCATCGGCTGTGTAGCTTTTAATCTTTACAGTCTGTAAACCTCTGTAACTTATTTGTTTTCTGGGGAACCTGCAGGAGCCCCTGGAGGAGCCCTGAGGGCCCCCAGATCGCTGCAGCTTCACCTGTAGAGGAACATGAACTGCTCCTTGTAGCGCGTCCTGCCCAGACGACTACTGATCTTCAGGGTGTAGTGATGCTTCCTGTTGGCTCTGGACAGACAGACAGATGGGCAGACAGACAGGTTGACAGACAGACAGCTCAATGTCTAAGTCAAGTCAAATGTATGTCTAAAGTTAATCTTTATCACAAAGTATCATATGTTATATAGTATATATGTTATATTATATATATATATATTCCTTCTATTTTGATTGATTGATCCTTCTGTATTGATTTGTCTTTTATCTGTTTATCCTGATGTCTGTCTATTGGCTGGCTTTTACTCTCTTTTGAAAAGTGCTATAGAAATAATATAAATAAAGTTATTATTATCTGCATCCGTCCAGCAACGTTACTGCCAGGCCGTCATTGTAAATAAGAATTTGTTCCTAACTGAATTGCCTGGTTAAGTAAAGGTTAAACAAGTAAATTAAAATGTTAACTATAACACATTTCCTGATTTAATTTTTATTAGTGACTAATAATATTGAAGGAACAAAGCCTGAACTTACCTGTTGAGGGCGTCCAGGAAGGTGGTCACTGACTCACCGCTGATGTCCACCACCTCTAAAATCACTATGACGTCATACCGAGACACAATCTGATAGGACAGACAGACAGACAGACAGAGAGACAGACAGAGAGACAGAGAATCATCTGAGATAACCTGAATATGATTTTACACTGTTAATTGTTTTTTTTAACTTTACATTTTGTAAACTGCTTTGGTAATATTGATTCTTATAAACAGCGATGATGTTAAATTAAATTAAATTAAATTAAATTAAGTGTATGTGAAAGTAGTAGTATTGTCATTATTGTTACTATTAGTATTATTAGTAGTAGTAGTAGTAGTAGTATTGTTAGTAGTTAGTATTAGTATTAGTATTAGTATAGTATTATTCATACCTTAACCAGGATATTGAGAACATCTGGATCTGAGACTTTGTTTCTTCCAAACTTCTGGATGTTAAAAGATGCTATTTTCATGGTGGCTGTAAAAAAGACGAAACCATTATCGGCATTTTAATGAAAAGGATGCAAGTTCAGGCATGTGTGGTATTACATACATACCACACCATGGGGGTGTGTGTGTGTGTGTGTGTGTGTGTGTGTGTGTGTGTGTGTCAGCAGCTGCTAACAACACATCATGCCCGGGGACATGTCTGTGGTTAAAAACACGCTGTAAAAAGAGTGTAAGTGGTTAAAAACGCGCTATAAAGATAAAAGGTTCTTGGCACCATGTTTCCATTAGTGTTGAGACGAAGCGTTTGTTTTGTACGTTCAAACTTTCATTTATTATTGTTCGTTCATCCAGTTCCACACATTCACTTCATTCACTTCAAACCTCCGAAAAGCCACTCTGCCTTCTGGATCTGTTTTAGTCACCTAGCCGATACCGAATCACTAGCTAAGACACCCTGCTACGGTAAGTTGATCGAGCAGCTGTTTATCGGTATTTTCCTCTGACAACCTTAAGCTTTGTGCTCTTTCTAACTTCTAGTCTTTTCAATACGTTTCGTTCTATTGAGAACAGAAATCACGGAAATATTTCAGCACAAGTAAAAACGTCAGAACTTGTTCCAACAGGTGAGACGCCCCCAAACCACCACCTGTCAGAAACACAGCGGTTTGCTCTCCATCTACCAGTGGACAGGCCGTACCCCTATAGACTCACCTCAGCTACCGTTCATCCCTACAAGACGGGAAAGCCCCTTTCCTTTCATATCGCCGTCAAAACCAAAAACACACCTGTCAAAAACAAACCCTAGTTTTTTTTTTCAGGAATTAACACATTGTACTTTTTCCGCCCTGCAAAAGTCAAACAGCACATTTCAAACATACTTTTTTCTTGACGGCTTTGACTAGAGTTTAAATTTCATACCAGCAGGAATTATACTCATAAATGCCATTAAAGGGGCCCTATTAGAGGAATTCAAATGTCCTCTATTTATATACATATATGATCAAAAATGCTTAATGGGGTTTTTGTTTGATTAACTAAAAAAAATAATTCAAGTTATTGTTGTTATTGTTTTTTTACAGGCCTTCTCGGACCAGCTCTAGCATCACAACTGGACTTGGTCTTGATTGGTTCCCCTCACTAACCATATTACAAAAAAAGTTTTAAGCATTTGAGCTGATAATAGTTTGACGTACATTCAAACCAGATATTCCCATTCAGTCTATATGCTACTGCTTGTGATCTTTTCAACCTACGACCTCGCCAAGAAGGTAGCAACTCACAGCAACTCACTTAGAGTTGTCATTTCTTCTAATTTGTGCTTTTTATTTTCTCAAAAACATCCAAGGCACCATGTAGAAACCTTTTCGTTGGACTGCCAGCATCCCGCAGCTGTCTGCTTTGTGTGTAATGGAGGAAATGCAGTAATTTAGCGCTTAACCACAAGTATGTCAGTATGTTTACCTTTAATCCCTAAATGACAGAGGACCGCCCCTTTCCTCCCTTATCTGTTACAGAACGAACAGAAAGCTGAGGCGGGGGAGGAAGCAGAAACCTGTTTCATTTGAAGAGATATTTCACTTTGGTAGACCTAGCAAGCACTCAGCCTTCAATATCACTTAATATCACTTCATATCACTTAATATCACTTAATATCACTTCAATATCACTTCATATCACTTCATATCACTATGCTGCTCTGTTAATCTATCTGCATGAATCGGTCTAAATTGTCTAAAATGTATATTTTGGATATTTAAGTCAACGCTGTAATCCGGTGCCCTTTACGATCAGTAGAATAAGCTTCAATTCCTAGATCACCAAAGTTAGCAACAAGTAGTAAGGAGGTGAAGGGTCAGAGGTCAGAACACCCTGATAATAATAGACTAGATAATAACAGAGGGAGATGGTGTACTGCTGTTCTGACTGGAGGGAGAAGGTCATCCCAGTGTTTCACCCACAATGTTCTTCTTGTCAGGACATGAAAGCCTCTGAAACAGAATTTAGACCACCATGGACACTAAAACTCTCCACTGGAACCAGACGAACTCTGTTAGGTGGGTTTACGCCTTAAGGCAGGGTGACCCCCCACCTAAAGACGCTTTGTAGTTTCATCACCAACCTGCTACCAACCATCTGATCCAGGATCAGTCTGTTAGTTCATAATGTGTCAGTAGAACCAGTTGACTGTCTGAACCAGGTTGTTGTGGTGGGTCTGTAGATCATCCAGTAACGTTCTCAGTAAAAGTGATCAGTGTGATCAGGTAGATTTGTCTCCAAATGTAGGTTACTGTGACCAAATCAATCAGAGGTATCAGTGATGAAATGATCAGTTCAGTCAGAAACAGACAGAAATTAACCATGAAGAATCAATTCTGTTGAGACGGACAGAAACACAACCAGCTATTCAGAGAGCTGAGGACCTCCAAGATGGCTGTTCCACCACTGGGGGGTTAACTGTAGTAAACTGTACATCCTATGAGTTTTCTGTGGAAGTTTTTCTAGATGGAACAAAATTCAAGTGTCCATGTGCCGACAGCCTGAAACAGCTAGCTCAATACTGCTCAGTACACTGGACACTGGCAGTTCATCCACAAGAACCGTCACAAAAGGAGTGAGTCAGTGAGTCAGTGAGTCAGTGAGTCAGTGTTCGAAGGTTGGAGAAAAAATGAAGCAAAGGAAAAACAAAAGGAGAAATGAGACTTCTGATATGTAAAAAGATAGAGCTCCAGGCATGACTGAGAGCAGTACATCTATGGAAAACTGTCTTCAATTACAGGACATGTTGAACAATATCTAAAGGAGGAAATGTCTTTGGGCAGGAAAATTCAAATGTATCACTCTTTTCCAAAATCCACGACAGATCTCCACATGATCTGGAATAAGTCTCATTTAACTCTCCTGGATATGAAACCATGAGATCAGAGGAAGATCTCAAAGAAAACTCAACATGATGTTTTATGATCCTTCTTCTCCAACCAGTCCCACCAGGATTTCGCAGAGTTTTTTTCTGATTATTGCGTCCCAAAATGATTGAATTTGCAGCGGCTTTTATCAAAAATTGCGATGCAATTTGCGATATTTTTCGTGTTATCTTGTGGTAAAACAGCAGGAATTGATGAAAAATTCGAGCCCCCCATCCTCCCCAAAACATTGTAAACTGCCCACTCTGTTTTTTAAGTTGTTTTTTAAAGTAGTAGAGTAATGGTCACACATGAATACCTCCTGGGGCCGCCGGCTGAAAACTAGTTTTACTACACATGATCTCTGTCTAGTGCCTTTCTTTGTCTTTCCTTTTTAATCCTAGTTTTCTTTACATTATTTTGTTTGTTTGTTTTCCCTTTAGGCTGCAATGCAGCATATCTACAGTTTGCCATTGTAGCACCTGTAAAAAGATATTTTTTTTAATACCTGCCCAATCCCTTCAATGTTTTGTTTAATAATATACTGTGGCATGTAGTTATTTGGTCAGTTCTAGGTTTATTGCACCTGCCAGTAGGTGGCGGAGTGAGCGGTTTGTAGTTCATTTTACTGGAAGACATAGAAGAAGGCGAGTGGGAGTGGTTGGTCTGTGCCGATAGTGGGGGAATGGTGTGTGTCCGGTGCTACCTTATAGCCAACTTGCATGCTTTACAAAATATTGCTGCGAAGTAATAACAGTAACGTTTTCTACACCACTAATGCAGTCGCTGTGTAAATGGTGTAACACCATCACATCATTAGTTGACCCGTCACGTTCCCGTCTCGCTCTAATCTGTCAGTGCTGCCAGTTTGACACAGAGAAAAGGAGAGAGAGGTCCGGAGCGGAGAACGCACATCTAACTAGTCACCGGACTAGTCACATCTAACTAGTCACCGGCCTGTTAGTAGCAAATCAACTTGAACAGTTTATAAAATGATTAGGCTACACCGCGGCGCGGCCCGTCCAACCGGCCCAAAGACCCACCGGGATTCGTCCCGGTTGTCCGTAACCATATCAAAGGCTCAGGATAACAAGAAAGCAAATGGTGCAAATTGCATATTTAATTTTTTTTTAAAAACTCCCGAACATGTAGGAGTGTTAATGTAACATATAGGAGTGTTAATGTAACATGTAGGAGTGTTAATGTAACATATAGGAGTGTTAATGTAACATGTAGGAGTGTTAATGTAACATGTAGGAGTGTTAATGTAACATATAGGAGTGTTAATGTAACATGTAGGAGTGTTAATGTAACATATAGGAGTGTTAATGTAACATGTAGGAGTGTTAATGTAACATGTAGGAGTGTTAATGTAACATATAGGAGTGTTAATGTAACATGTAGGAGTGTTAATGTAACATGTAATGTAACATGTAGGAGTGTTAATGTAACTTATAGGAGTGTAATGTAACATGTAGGAGTGTTAATGTTAATGTAACATGTAGGAGTGTTAATGTAACATATAGGAGTGTTAATGTAACATGTAGGAGTGTTAATATAACATGTAGGAGTGTTAATGTAACATGTAGGAGTGTTAATGTAACATATAGGAGTGTTAATGTAACATGTAGGAGTGTTAATGTAACATGTAGGAGTGTTAATGTAACATATAGGAGTGTTAATGTAACATGTAGGAGTGTTAATGTAACATGTAGGAGTGTTAATGTAACATGTAGGAGTGTTAATGTAACATATAGGAGTGTTAATGTAACATATAGGAGTGTTAATGTAACATGTAGGAGTGTTAATGTAACATATAGGAGTGTTAATGTAACATATAGGAGTGTTAATGTAACATATAGGAGTGTTAATGTGGAAGCATTGTGCCAATTTGACCGTTTTATGCAGGAATATTGCAGGTTTTGGTAAAATTGCAAGCTCTTGCAAGTATTGCGGCAGTTAGTTGAACTTGCGTTAACATCAAGATTCAAGATTCAAGATTCAAGGAGTTTAATTGTCACATA
>JAXDDX010000246.1:112500-117500 GCA_034670405.1 Hoplostethus atlanticus
AGTGAAATAGTTTATGTTAAAATGTTAAACATCCATTGTGGAGGATAAAACCGTTGCTCACCATTCAACATCTCTAAAATAAAAACTGTAAAAGTTCAACAATTCATATTCACAAATCATTTAATTTAGATGTTTGTTGTTTTTGTATCTGGGTGTGATGTGAACTCTGTTTTTATCTCATCTGCACATATTAGCCATTGCATCTTTTCTGTGTTTAACACTGAGGTTTCTTTTAAATTCCCACTTTGCAAATTAACCAAACTAAAAACCACAGGAATAAAAATGTAAGCAAGTTTGAGTTTAGGTGGATTTTCCCTTTAACATGTTCTGTGGTTTTCTGCATGACAGAACGTGTGGTGTTTTCTTAGAGCTCTTCTCAGAAATGGCATGTTGACATAATGACTTCACGCTGGAGCGTTTCATACCCAGCATCCAACACTCTGACATCAGGACAACAACCCAGCTGACAGAACGTCTCACCTTCTGAAGGACCTTTTGTCAAATCCTTGATTATTTTGAGAGAATGTGGTTTTGAGGTGCATGAAACCATTCTGTTTTAAAAATCTCTCTAGTTCTAATTTTTAAAGACATTTATCTTCAGTGAACACCTGGATTGTATGGAAGCCCAGAACCGCCAAAATAAAAAATAAATAAATGAATAAATAAATGACTCAATAAATAAATAAATACATAAATAAATAAATATAAATTCAATAAAAATGCAAAAATAAATATATGTACACATAAATAAATAAATGTATAAATGAAATTAATGAATAAATGGGTATTTATGCATTTATTTATTTCACTATTTATTTATTTCTTTAATCAATCATTTTTGTACTAATTTATTCCCCTATTTATTTATTTCCTTTAGGATTCATTTCTGTATTTATTCATGACCATATTTCTTGATTTCTTGATTTCTTTTATTTCTGTATATATTTATTTCCAGATTTATTTATTTATTGATTTGTTTGTCCATATGATAATTTAATTGATATTTATTTATTTTTGTATTAATGTATTTATTGAGTCATTTATTTATTCATTTATTTATTTTTTATTTTGGCGTTCCGGGCTTCCATAGAATCCAGCTGTGGATCTGACCACTCACACTCTTCACACTGAAGACGATCTTCAGATGATCTTGAAAAGGTGGAACTCCATCAACCATCACTGACTTTGAATTTATTGTTAATATTGTATTGAGTGAGTTTACGTGTTTGGTTTGTTGTATTTTACCGTTGAAATATCTTCATAATTCAACACTCATCGTTTCTCAAGCAGGTCTGCGTCTGGTTCCTCGTTCTTCTATTCCCAGATAAAACTGATGCTGAAGCCAAAGCGTTCATCTGTCAAATGCTGGAAAATTGTTAAAATACATATAAAATGACACAGTGTGGCATGGTAAACTATGTTGTCAGTCAATCTGAAGTGACTTCTTATTCAGTCTCTCCTATATTTGACACACAATCATCAATTCATTAACACATCATGTATTTTTACTTGAGGTTTTAGATTCAGTTTGACTGAAACTAAAACATTGAATTTCAACTACAAATTTAATTTTGATATTTCACATTAAAAAACATTATTATTAATATGAACTGATAATTCAATCTCTCTCATGCAGACGTTTCTTGACTTCCTTGCAGGTGAGATATTTATTTATTTTTCATCAGACAGTAAATAAAGCACTATTACAATGAAACTACAACAGTGGAGCGAGACAGTCAGACAGACAGGCAGACAGACAGGCAGACAGGCAGGCAGACAGGCAGACAGACAGGCAGGCAGGCAGGCAGACAGGCAAACAGGCAGGCAGGCAGGCAGGCAGAGAGGCAGGCAGGCAGATAGACAGGCAGACAGACGCTTTATTTATTAGGTGTTGGTTGGCCCAAAGAGGGCGCTGTGTCATTCCTCATTATTCTCCTGGTCTCATTGACACTAAGAACCACTAACACAGTTTAGTTCAGAGATAACAGTAAAAATATTGATATTGTCAAATAAATGAAATTATTGATCTGTTGTTGATCTGCAGATCTTTTCTTTCTCATTTAGTCTTTTCAATTTTAACACCACAGGTTGTCCCGTTATTTTAAAAGACCTAGTTGATGGAAACACACACACACACACACACACACACACACACACACACACACACACACACACACACACACACACACAGACACACACACACACACACACACACACACACACACACACACACACACACACACACACACACACACACAACACAGAACAGATCAGAGTTTCATTTCCTCATGTTGTATTGTGTGTCAGAGAGAGTCGGCCTTTCTCGTCAGTCTCCTCCGGCATCTTGAACGGTTCACAGCTCCGAATCACCGGAGACGTTTACACTGGTGAGTTAAAACTATCTCCTGAAAGTCATTCACCTGTAACGGGACAGAAGAGATTCCTTCCTTCCCATCGGTTCATCATGTGCTGCTAAGCTTTTTTCATTCAAATGTAATTACATTTCCAAAGCTGCACTGTGGATTAGTGGATCTCTGGGAACTGTCTAGATGGAGACTGATTCAGTCATGTGATGGTATAAATGTGTTTGTTTCCAAATACTGCTGATCCGTCAGGTCATGATCACAACCGACCCAACGGACCAAAGACATTTCGGTTCAATCCTCTGGATTTGATGGTAGAAAATACGACCCCAGACGTCGTATTAAATTGTTTGGCGGTAAAAACATGATTACATACGTGAACAATAAACAGCTGTAAGCCCTAACCCCCCCACATGGACCAGATAACATGTTAGCCTCGTCATTTAACATGTATTATTATTACATGTTTGTGATAATGGGACATTATTCTGTATTTTTATTGTTGTTGTTGATTATTATTGTTATTGTTATCTGCAGTGACCATGGGAGGTTATTATGGGCTGGTGGTTCTGGTGGGCGTGGCCTTGCTCCTGTCGACTGGCCAATGCGACGTCAGCTGCGGAGGACAAGATGGCCGCCCAGGAGAGGCGGGAGTTCGAGGCAGAGATGGAAGGCTCGGTCCAAAGGGAGCGAAAGGAGAGCCGGGTAAAAGTCATAGATCATAGAAATATACAGCAGCTGTTGGTTTGCTCTCAATGTTGTACTGAAGAACACATCCATCACACATACAGATCATCTATAATATAATACAGAATACAATATGTATTATAGATGATCTATATTATAGATGATATGTATTATAGATGATATGTAGAGATATGTACAGTTACAGTGTCTATAGACAGTAACCGTACATATCTTTATATCATGTAATATCTCCGTCTGTCCTCAGCTCCAATGGCGGCTGGTCCGGTGGATCCTGGCGTCCTGCTGAAGCTGAAGGGCGAGCTAGGGAGCCGCGGCTTGCACGGGATCATGGGACCTAAAGGTTTCTCTGGAGATTTGGGTCGCATGGGTCTCCCAGGTCTCCCAGGTTCCCCAGGCCCTGATGGAATGGGCTTCAACGAAGGTAAGGCGTGACCCCTGACCCCTGACGGGTGACCCCTGACCCCTCTTTTCGCCTCGCTGTCCAACCACTCATACGGTGAATTTTGTCATTCGTGTGATTTTGCCTGTATTTTATGATTGTATGTTTTGTGTGTTATTTGTCTCATCTCGCTGTGATTTTGTTCATAATTGTGTGTTGCTTGTCTTCAAGTTGTCCTCCTCAGTCGGACTACTGGGCTAAAGTCACAATGAATGTTAGCTGATTCTCCATTTCCTAACGTACACCTCTTTGATAATAAATGTTTATTTTCTCATATTTTAGATAAGAATTACACCCAATAACACATCATAGATTTCTTCCCTCCTATGTGAAACAGATCTGATGTTTTTAACGCAGTTTGAACAGACAACTTCTCAACTTCTCATGTCTGATTTGGGCCTCATTCGTATCTGGTCCTAGATCTGATTTAGATCTGATACGCGCCGAGTCTGACTGGTCAGAGGCCACACCCCTTTTTGTCCCTCTCTCAAGTCTCATCCAGCCTCCACAGAAAATATTCCTTAAAATGAACGCCTGGACCACAATTTCACTGTCTTCCATGAGACTGTCTAGTAAATACGACGCCATTTGTTGTTCATTTGCTGACAGAACAGTTTGACACATAAATCAGAATTGAGCATTAAGGCCTGCAGTGTGAACGCAGCCGTCTGGTCCAGATCAGAACATCAGATCTGCGTCAGAACTAGATCTGAACTAGATCTGAACTAGACCTGAACTAGACCTGAACTAGACCTGAACTAAACAGACGCCCATGTCTGTTTTAAACGTGTACATTGTGCTTCCAGACCGCAGGGCGGCCCAGATGACCCACTCAGCCTTCTCTGTGGTCAGGAGCAGCAACACCTACCCCGCCTACAACCAGGTAGCGTCTGTCCTGTCGTCTGTCCTATCGTCTGTCCTGTCGTCTTTTCCCCGTCACTTGCAATAAAACTCTTTAAATCAGGATTTTCTTAAAATTTCTATGTAGAAAATAAATGAGAAATTTAAAAAAGGGGCAGGAACATTTCAGCTTTATTATTGTTTTCTGTGTGTGTGTGTGTGTGTGTGTGTGTCAGAGGATCACCTTCCAGACGACCATCATCAACAAACCACCAGATTTCAACACGGACACGGGGGAATTCACCTGCAGAGTATCTGGTGTCTACTACTTTGTCTTCCACTCCATGTCCAAGGTAAATGAGGCTTTCAGGTGATGTAGCCCCGCCCCCTGTAGCCCCGCCCCCTCTGACAGCCATGTGGTGCTGATCTGACTCTATTCTCTATTCTCTATTCTCGTTGACATTTCTGACAGTAGTGCGATGATGATGATGATGGTATTATTATTATTCCTAACCATTGATGTGATTCAAAGTTTATTTTTCTGATTTTTTTCTTCTTCTCATTATTTCTTATTATAGTTTTAACCTTCTATATGTGGTTGGAAAGTTTCTTCTTCTTATCATTATTATCATTGTGTTGTGTTGTGTGTT
>JAXDDX010000246.1:132500-187500 GCA_034670405.1 Hoplostethus atlanticus
TGGACGGCGTTGAGACAGGATGCTAGCCTGCTTTCCTCCTCCAACACCTCCAACACCTCCATCACTCCGTTATTGGATGGAGTATTTTTAAATATTATTAAATTATTATTGATGAAAAATAAAAGATTTATTGAACATTTAATTTGAATAATTCTGTGTTTTATATCTAATAAAAGCAAAAAAATAATCTCTAAAAGCTGAAAATGCCTTTAAACCACCAACAGAGGGATTCAGCCGGTCCTGAACCAGCAGATACCTCCACTGACAGACGGCCTGTTCAGGTGTACCATCAAAGGCATCTATTTCTTCACCTACCACATATCAGCCAAGAACCAGGTAGGTCTGAGGGGTTCCTCGTGAACTGCTGTGATATAGTATACTGATTTATGAGTAACCATACTGCTGACTGTACATTATTATCCAGGTGTGTCTGAAGCTGATGCAGGGGACGGAGAGTAAAATAACCCTCTGTGATTCATCGACTGGCTTCATGCTCACCTCGGGCTCGGTGGCTCTGGAGCTGAACGTGGGAGATGAAGTCTCGCTGCAGGCCACCAAAGGACAAAACAACATCCCCAACCACAACAGCGCCGACCACACCCTCACCGGCTTCCTGCTCTTCCAAACCATCTAGACCAAAGTAATCCACACTGTGTACCAGGAGCAGACACGTGATCATATTTGAATGAAATATCTGGTGTGGCAACAATTTGAGAAAACCTCTCCAAATAGTGTGAACAAGATATTCAGATATATTTCAACTTCATACGAGGATTTCTCAAAGTCCTAAAATCAGCTCTAGATAATGTATTCTGGAATAATCCAAAACATTTTTTGTAAATGTAAATGTTTGTATCTTGCCAATCATCAGTCATTGCTCCACTTGTCCCAGATTTACAGTAAATATGATCTGTTCAGGTCCGCCTCCTAGTGGTCACTACAAATAGGACATGGGAATTTGTTGTGGGCTCTGATATTTCCCATTTGTGGTCATGAACTGCAGTATGGTGTCGACACGTCCAAAACAATAAAAATTGAAATGATCATTTATATTCACGCTAATGCAAAAATGAATGGTAGTTGATTTTTTTTGTGAGTTGGAAGAGCAACCACCAATACCATAACATAACATCCAAGAAATCAAATGCTTTTAACAGAATTTAATTTTTACTTTACTTCTAAATACTTGCCAGTAGAAAATAAATGTATTACTTTAAAGATTGACAGATTAAGTGCATTTTTTTCATATTACTATTCATATATGGCAGCTGCTATGAGGAAATGTGGCTAGCCGAAAAACACTTTTACAGGCTTGCTTTTACCTAATGTGGTTATGGAGCTGCTTTTAATTTGTATTTCTATATTTTATCTTATTCCTCAGGGGGGATATGGTCACTAGTGCCCCCTGCTGGTTGTGGTCATTCCAGACAGTACCCATTCATTTTCCCAGTGACAAATAGAAAATCATTTGTCATGAAATCTTTACTACATGGACTTTAACAGAACAGTCACTATTATGACCCTAACAGTGATTTTCTTTAATATATATGTTATAAACTATAATCTGCAAGAAAGTTCATTACAATTAAAAGTTGTTCAAATAATAGTTTGCCTTTAGCCTGTTAGTAAGTAGACAGTAGAGTATATACAGTATATCATCTATATATAGATAGTAGACAGGTAGGACTCTAAATATATAGAGATCCATGATGTCTGACCCATCATGGATCCACTGGAGAATCATCTGTTAGTTCATAATGTGTCAGTAGAACCAGTTGACTATCTGAACCAGGTTGTTGTGGTGTGTCTGTAGATCATCCAGTAACGTTCTCAGTAAAAGTGAACAGTGTGATCAGGTAGATTTGTCTCCAGATGTAGGTTACTGTGACCGGGCACGCCGCTGACAAAAGAATAACATTTAATATTATCATTCACTTGTTACTCATTTAATGAGTTATTGAATTCCACTGTAAATCATGTATGGAGTCATGTATGTATCAAGCATGGCCTCTAGTGGCTCATTGCTAAAATACAGGGAGGTGTAGTGAGTGACCAGCACAGCAATGTGTTGAATGGATTCATTATGAATGATGGGAGGCCAGGCTGACCAGGCTGAATACTACAGTACCTCATCAATTATCAATCACTCAATATCAGGTAGCCTTCCTGGTTGGTAGCAGACTCACCAGACTGCACTGTGGACCCAACAGAGAGGCTTCTTCTCTTTTAAGAACACTTCTTTGATATATCTCAATAATACCCGAGAAGGCATCTTTACTGTGACTATGTATTATTTTATTTAACATTTATTTAACAAGGTTAGTCCCACTGAGATGAAGAATCTGTTTTTCAAGGGGCACCTGGCCAGTGAAGCAGCAGTAAAGAGCAGCAACATACACCAATGTACAAAGTCAGAATACAGTCAGAGTCACATAAAAGAAAGAACAAAAACCACTAGGTTCACGGGTCAGAACCTTCTGGGACGTCCTGGAAGGCACGTACAGTTCTGGCCAATATCCTGTACAATATCCTCTGAAATAATTGGAACAACTTTCAGGCTTCACACATTCATACATGGATTTACAACAGATCAGACATAATCAAACAATAATATCTATAATTTTATCTTATAATTTTATAAGATAAAAATCTTTTGTGGTTTAAAAATTGAAAAGTGGCCATTGATGATTATTGGCACCATTTACAACAACAATTCTCATTTGCATTGTAATTCAACTCACCTGTGGTTGCAGGTACCCACATGGTAGAAATGAACCAATGACCCATTTTAAGTGATAAAACTGTCTCAAACATCAGCGTTCACAAGCTACAAGGTCACCTCTAGAGACCTTGTTGTTCCTGTTTCCACAGTTCCCAGTATTATTAAGAAGTTTGCTGCTCATGGAAGTGTTCAGAATCTCCCAGGAGGTGGTGGGAAGGGGAAAACTGATCTCAGGTTGTTGAATGGTGGTATGAGCCATTGAAAAAACACCTTGCATGACATCCAAAGACCTCCAAGCTGACCTGCAGAGGTCTGGCAATGGTTTCTGCCCTACTATGCGCCGGACACTGAACCAAGAAGGCCTTTATGTTCGGAGGAAGACCTCACTGCTGAAAGAGACACACAAGGAGGCCCGATTGATCTGTGGGCCAATGAAACCAAATTAGAACTCTTTGGTAATGAAGCTTTTCAAGAAAATACCTCCCTACCTACAGTCAAACATGGTGGAGGTCCCATAATGCTGTGGGGCTGCTTTTCTGCCTCGGGTACTGGACGTCTTGAACGTGTTAAGGGCATCATGAAATCAGGAGGTTACCAAGACACTGCAAAACTGGGTGTCAATGGAAGGTCCTGGGTCCTCCAGCAGGACACCCAGAACATCCAGAAGCACCAGGAATGGTTCAAGAGAAAACGTTGGACTGTTGTGGAGCGACGAGTCAAATCAAATCAAATCAAATCACATTTATTTGTATAGCCCTTAATCACCGTTACAGTCTCTAAGGGCTTCACAGTGCCCAACATGTGAAAATAATAAATGGTTAGTACACGACATCCCCCAGCCTTAGACCCTCACAGAGGACAAGGAAAAACTCCCACAAACCCTCACTGGGAAAATTGGGAGAAACCTTGGGAGGGGCTACTCAGAGAGGGATCCCCCTACCAGGACGGTTGGGCGTGCAATAGATGCCGAGTTTGGGCAAGCAGCGTATACACAATATATGAAAGTTTATTTTGGTGGGACATCCAGATCTGATGGGGCGGCATCACAGCAACGGCAACTCAGTCAGCGTCATCATAGGACTAGGGGACCATGCAGGCGCCAACACTGCCCACATAGGAGAACGCAACGTCCGCTCAGTCAGCATCGTCCTAGGAGGCGGGACCAACCAGACGCCAACTCTGCCGGGCTGCAGCCTGTAACAGATAGGAGACTCACCCACACACACCCATACACACACTCTCACTCACACAGACAAACATGACCAGCGTCAGTGGACAGGAGCAGGTAGACCAGGAGAATAGGACCTGTAGGCAGGATGCTAGTATCCATCGGCAGGACCCTGATCTAGGATGAGCTAACTGGTCTAGCCTTACTCTGAGAAGAGACTGAGACACTCCCTCAAGGCTGGTCAAATGACAGAGAGAATAAATGGGTTTTTAGCCTTGACTTAAAGACTTCGATAGAGCCTGCCTCTCTGATTGAGGCAGGCAGACTGTTCCATAGATAGGGAGCCCGGTAAGAAAAGGCTCTGTTACCTGCAGGTTTCTTTTTGACTGCTGGGATAGACAGGTAGCCAGCGTCCTGAGATCTGAGGGCGCGTGGCGGTTTATAAGGTTTAATCAAATCGGATAAATAGGACGGTGCCATCCCATGTAATGATTTATATGTAAGTAAAAGCACCTTAAAGTCACACCTGGCCTGAATTGGTAGCCAGTGTAATGAGGACAGGATGGGAGTTATATGGTCGGATTTCCTAGTTTTGGTCAGGATTCTGGCAGCAGCATTCTGGACCAGTTGTAGTTTTTTTAGTGCGCCCAGTAGGTAAGCCCGAGAAAAGGACATTGCAATAATCGATTCTGGATGATACAAAGGCATGTACTAAAATTTCTGCGTCTGCCTCTGTTAGCATAGGTCGAATTTTGGCAATATTGCGAAGATGATAAAACGCTGTTTTAGTGGTCTCCTTAATGTGCAACTCGAATGAGAGGGTAGGGTCGAATTTTACCCCAAGGTTTTTAACGTATGGGCTCTGGGAGATTACACAACTATCAAAGTTAAGAGTACTATTCTCAAATAAGTGTCTATGTCTATGTCTAGTCCTGATCTCAGTCCCATTGACAACCAATGGGGAGACAGTTGGTCAGAGGGGAGAACCTGGCAGCAGAAAGGAGCAGGAAGCTTATTGATGCTTATCGTCATTACCAAAGACAGCTAAGAATTAGAAAAGGGCCAATAATCATAAAATATTTGTTTCTATTAGTATTCTTATCGTTTGTTCATGTGATGATCAATAAAACAGTTCAACGTGTGAAGACCAAACGGTGTTTCAATTGTACATTATCTTTTTACATTACAATACATTACTTTTTGCAATGATGCCAGTAAACTTGTCCAGAACTGTACCATGCAACTGTGAAATCCTGGGTTCGTCTGACACCTTCATTATCAGTTTAATATCCATGTTACTGTTGGTACAGTGGTGATGCACTAGGACAGCAACCTATCAGAGCTAGCCGAGCAACTTGTCTGTAGCTGATGGGATGTTGAAGACGCCGTTCCGGGCGTAGAAGGTGTTCTTCACCACCGATGACCTGCCACTGGCTGGAGATGTGTAGTCCAGACTGTAGTCATCTATAGACACAGATAGATAGACCTGGTTAATCTAGAACAGGCAGAACTAGAACACAGATAGAACCATTTCATTTAGAATAGATGCTCCTAAACCTTTTGAATGCCTTCATCTTACCCAGTCTCCATCCATACTCCCAGGACGACAGCAGGGGGAAATCAAACTTCTCCTCTGGTCTCTTCTGGCCACGCCTCTGCAGGTACAGACTCCGCCCCTTCCCCTTGAAAAGATATTGTACATTAAGATTGTTGTTTTGTTTTTTTAAATCAATTCTCTTTTATTAGACAGTATACAATGCAGACTTGGAGGAATACTGAGGCAATATGAAACATCTAAATTATGAAAAACGCTAAAGTTGGTCTAAAATAGACAAATTCATAAATGAAACAGAGTGGATATCAAACAGCGTTCCTGTGAAACGTATCAGCAATGAAGACTAGTTGATGCATTTGAAACCATTTCTGAATAAAAGTGTGTTTACATGGTGAGAGGATGCCTGGTAGAGAGCCTGTCTGGTCGGGGGGGAGACGGGCCTCATCAGGGGGGCAACGCTGAGGCCCCCCTCCCTTCCAGCAGGGACCGCAGGAGGAAGAGGAGGAGGATGAAGAGGAGGGGGAGGCGGGAGGTCTTTCTGCCTCTCTGGCACCTTGGTAACAGGAGGCAGGACAGCCCTGGGGGGCGGAGCATAAGTACCAGTTTGACAGTTATGACAACATTATCACTGGATTCTACCTAGTGCAGCTTTATTGTGGCTAAATCCTAAATCACCGGGTGCTGGCAGGAAGCCGGGGCGTCTCTCTTGGCGTCTTGTTTCGGGGGTTGAAGCAGGACGGGTAGAGCTTGGCGTAGCGATTCTTCCAGGCTAGCCGGGTCAACATCTCCTTCTGGATCTGCTCCCGGTAGAAGTTCTGGTTCTGAGTAGTCATCAGTGTCCGCATCTTCTGGGAGACCGTTCGTTATTATTAGTAATTATTAGTTATTATTAGTAAACACTATTGTAATCTTGCATACTAGACATCAATGTATTTGTAATGCAACTGCATTCAACTTCATACACCCTAACCCTAAGCCTGACCACCTAGTACAACAGAGTAATATATACTTTGCGGTTTGCCCGTACAGCAATCCCACGCATTTTCCACGGGAAATGCATTTCTAGTTATTATTATTGGTGTTGTTATTGTTATTATTATTATGTGCTTTTTCTAAATCTGACCGGTCAGGTTAGGGAATCCAGTTTGGATGCATTTTAACTCAGTTTGAGTCACTGTGAGGAGGTTGGATACTTACTGACTCAAAACATTTCAGCCTTTCATTTTTTATTAATTTGTAATAGAAATCCACTTTGATATTCTGGGTTATTGTATGTAGAGCAGTGACAATAAATCATTTTTTTACTCATTAATTCAACTCATGACCACTAGATTGAGTCAGATTTAATCTCGGGTCATTTCCTGGACGGTGACAGTCTTGATAATGTTTGGATTCCAGAGAAACGGTTCTGTAATGTTTTGACAATCTTTCTTGTTAAAGGCGTACAAACAACGTATTTACAGTTAATAGGGGAATCAAGTAAATCCATTTGTTTGAACAAAATAATTAGTTTTGTGTAATTTATGAACGTGGGAGATTAGACCTCAAGAGGGAAGAACACTAAGTCATGTGTATCTACATGGTGAAACATCCAGCAATCCTTCAGGATCCAAAGAAAAGTCGGTACCACCACAAATAACTTGCGCATCTGCTTCACTTTACCTCCCAACTATGCAATACATGCAATAAAATCAAAAGAAAGTAAGATGCTTTTGGTAACAGAGAGGACACAATTCTCAAGTCTCCATTAAAACCCAAAACATCTTAGCGTACCTTTGGTTTGCCTGGAGGATCCACTCTCCTGCTGTGGGAATGACCTGTGGATCCCGTTACACACTGACTGGTAGGGAAATATGAGAACAGCTAGGAGGTCTCTGACACACACACACACACACACACACACACACACAGCAACTCTACACACCAAAAGAGCTTTCAGATCATGAAGACTTTTCCACAGCATCAGTTTTAGTGAAAATGTCTGATTTTATGATGAAACTATACTGAAACTAGTGAGCAGAGAATGACGTTGCAGGCTGCCATCTTGACAAAATAAATTCAATCCACTTGAAAAAATGTTCTACTGCCTCCTTTGTTCAAGTGGGTTCCACAGTATCTTGAGAGTTGTTCAAGAGTTTCTTGAACATGAAGACCACCAGGGACCCTTCGAAACATCCAGCACTCAAGTCATACCACAAAAAAACTCGCTTGAACCACTTCCTAGCTAGCTCAACCATAGTGCAAGCAGCCTATGGTGACAAAGGTTGTGAGATGGATCCTTGGCTGGTGTTGTAGAAACGTGACAGTCACTCCACAGCCTATACTGGTTGTGACAACAGATGCTGCAGACTCCTTTAACACCTTTAACAAAGGGACTTCAAAGCATCAAAGCACAAACCTGCAATTCCGGACCATAATCCCCCCTAGCTCGTTGGTGTTCAGTATCACTGACCAGGTGAGCCGTTACGTCACCAAACTGACCGATCCGGAAGGCCACACTGCTCTCTGAGGAGAAAACACACTGGGCAAACACAAAGCCTCTTTGTTCCTGTCATGGCCATGAATAGGTGCATTAGATATAACCTCATTATTTAGCCCACAGGAGTCCAACCGATTCACCAACACCAAATCACCACAGCAGGTCTCAGACCAGCCAGTCAGACAGCAGGTCTCAGACCAGCTAGTCAGACAGCAGGTCTCAGACCAGCCAGTCAGACAGCAGGTCTCAGACCAGCCAGTCAGACAGCAGCCAGGTGCTTCCAAAAAAATAATTTTGTGTAATGTATGGACGTGAGCCTCAAGAGGGAAGACGCCTCTACTAAGTCACATTTCCAAGCTGTGTTAGTCTGTGAGTCTACCTGGTGAAACATCCATCAAACCTGGAAATGAATTCAACATCTCCTCGCTTTTGTCTTTGGTATACAAATGATGACGCAGCGATGAAGCTGTTCACTGCCCAGTGACCTTAGAGGACTGTTGCAGCACCACTTGGTTTACATCCATTTATTAGTGGAGAGGAAGACATGCAGATGGACCTGGACCTGGACTTGGACTTGGACTTGAGCATCTTGGTCTGCTGATGTGCCTCATGCTGTTTCTTTTCAATAGAAAACCTCGTTGGACCAAAACTATTTAACAACATTTGAAAGCGTCCCGTAACCAAGCCCACTGCTTCATATCATACAACAAATATTTCACAGAATCATGAACATTCAACCACTGGACCAGAATGTCTTGCTTTGAAGGAACTAAACTTTTACTCTGAGTACATTTTAGATTTTTACTCAGTTATTTTACTTCTACTTAAGTAAAGTTTCAGCAAAGTAACAGTAACAGAGGTCAAGGGTCAGAGGTAAATAAAGGAAGTGACAATGAATCAATCGTCTTTATTCCAGTTGATTTTAATTATCAAATGTACATCATCTCTGGGTGCAGTTTCACATTCTACTAATACAAAACGAAAGAAGAGAGATGTTTTCCCCGTACAAAATCCTCTCGTCCCTCGGGTATCAAAACTACAGCAATGAGGCAACAGCATCGTCCGGGCGAGACGAAGCATCAGAGAGATTCCTCCGCCGCTTTTCACAAACAAAAAAGCTGCTCTGAAATGTGCAGCGAGGATCTGATTCTGGAGGTTTTACTCAAAGGTTTTCTGGGCTGCATCTCACAGCTTTATCGCTAAACAGAAGCCTGTCTTGCATTTGGTGCAGGAGATCCACATTATATCTCCATACCAGGATTCAGAACTGTGAGCAGTGGAAGTGAGAAAAAATACTTTTTAAACGCCCTGCAAAAAGCGTTATTGGTAGAGGAGTGGACGTCATGACCGCATGTCACTCAGTAGCTTTTATATTTCCACCAATATTAAATCCCAGCTGCCTTTGACCAGGGGGCATAAAAACTCTCTCATCCTCTTTTTTTTGCGGTTTCCACCCATTTCCTACACTATTAATTGAGCTCAGCTGAAAGAATGACTGGACATGAAAGAGGCCACATGGTGTCTAAATCAGGGAGAGTTCTACTGATTTCTGAAACAGAATGGAACATCAGATCTGCACCACAAAGCTTCAAGTCAGATTTTCTGCTCTATGAAAATGCAGCAGAGACCCAAACTAAACTAGTAGTCTGTTGTTCAGGTTCAGGACAGAAACCAGGGTGAAGGCCACTGGTAGTTAATAGTCATCGATTCGTTATGGCAACATTGTGTACGCATGGAATTCTGGGAAGTAAAGCAAGAAAACAACAATAAACATCAGTAGTCAACAAACAGGTACAGTTTGGCCCCTCAACAACTTTTAATTAACATGTTTACTAGTTTTGTTTCGTTCACAGCAACTTTAGAACTGTGTGAAGAAAAGCGCTGCAGAAATGTAGTTGTCATTCAACTTTCACTAATTCAACTAATTCACCTGCCGATAGAAACCAGCCAACCAACCAGTTACCGGGCCAGGGAACTAACCAGCCCTAGTTAAAGGTTTACCAGCAGCTCATTTCCCGGGCAGACGGAAAGCACAATGTTAGTGTTTTTCTATCTAAGTTATTATTCTTAACTGGAGCTTTGAGGGAAGTGAAGGTTCATCTCTGGTCATTTTGGGATCAGCAGTGATCCAGTGAGGGTCAGGACATTCTCACCTACTGACCAGCAATTATATCATTAATTTACCAATCAAGTATAAAACTATCGTCAAGTGCAAATTTGTCAATTGAAAACGATTTCAGGGCGGCAAAAATCAATAGATGGGACAGTTTGGGTCAGTCCTTCGTCCTCTATTCTCACTTGATCTACCAGATCCCACTGGGGTCGGCTTCTATTCACCATTTTGCCTCCCTGACACGCTGCAACAAATGTCCTTCTTATTTTTAATCAAGCATTGAGTCTTAAAATGTTCTCTTAATATTTTCTCCTCTGGATCTTTTCAGGGGTTTTAAAATCTTATTTTTCTTAAAACAGTTCAGATTTTCCTGTTTGCAGATTAACAAGTTAAAATATGTTCCAGTCGCATCAAGATCGAGTCACCGGAGTGTAAGACTCAATGCTGGACTCGTTAGCTGGACATGTTTTGCAGTGCAGCATTCAGTTTAATTCCAACAGGGATGCAAAATGGCGCAAATGAGTGAAAGCCCCCCCGCCCCCCGCGCCCCAAAGCATCATGGGACGGTGACGTGGAAGGGAGATCCAGGGATGTGGTCGTCTCCCCATTTGACAGCCAGGATGTAGCTGCCCTTCTCCTTCAGCAGGTAGCTGACGTTGTACTGCAGGTTGCCCATGTGCTTGACCAGCACCTCCTCACAGGGGACCTGGGGGCCGTGGACCCCCACCAGGAGCATGTTCTTACCTGGGGGAGGAGGGGGGGGGGGGGGGGGGTGAAGGAGGAGAGGACATCAGACGGAAGGAAAGGAGAAACATGTTGCTGTGCTGCGTGTTGTTTACCCACCAGCCTTGCTGCAGTCGACGGAGAAGCTGCTCTTCTGGCCCAGGAAGGCCTTGCTGAGTCCGGGGCCTCGGCTCAGCACCTTGCTGGCGTCGGAGGCGGGCTCCCTGGGTGCAGCGCTCTGGGAGATGCTGCTGGACGCCCGGACCGTCGGATCCACCGTCAGGGTCGACGTCTCGCTGGCATTGGTCACATTCACCAGCCGAGGACCTGATAGAGGACAGAAGACCAAAGCTAGTAAGGCTTTTAAAAAGAGTTTTTAAAAGAGAGTTTTACAGCCCATAAAAACAAGGGATGAGTACAAAGAGAAAAAAGACTTACATCAATTACATCAAGTTAGTGAATGATGAAAGATGATTAGAGAATAATTACAGAGCAACTTCATACAGGTGGTTTTGATGAAGTCACAATGACATCATAATATACATCTATTTTACAATGAATGACAAAAAAAAGTTTGGTATTTTCTTGTAACCAATAATACCACATCAGATAAAACTGGCAGGTGAAAGCCTTGTTTCCTTTTCCTAAGACACCTCGTGTCCCGGTGAATGAATCTATTTATTTGAATCCTGTTGTAACTGGAAATACGATAAGAAATACGATAAGTGCAGCAGCAAGATGCCATCGAAATACCGTCTCTCTGTGACTTAAAGGATCAAACTGACCTCAACTCCTCAGGCAAGTTGTTCCATAGTCTAGGGGTCTAATGGAGTCCAGTACCATATAGTGAAGTACAACAGAGTAAGGTAGACTAGAGTCCAGTAGAGTACCTGTGACCTTGGCCTTGAAGGGGCTACCGGTGATGTGGTTGGGTCCCCCATATTTGATGCTGATCAGGTAGTTCCCCGGGGCCATGGGGGTGTACTGGACCTTATAACCCTCTAGTGCCTCCTGGCAGTCCATCTTCACCTTGGACGGACCCTCGATGGTCACTGCCAGGGCCCCGGGGCCCGCCTTGGTGTTGTTGATGATGAACTCTGACTGGGAGCCTGCAAGTCAGAGACAACCACTCAGTGATGATGTCATGTTTACAGTGATAATTCAGGGGATTCAGCAGGTAGATCACCTACATCTCAAGCAACCAATAGCAACGGCCCAAACGCTCCGGACGCCGCTTGTCGACGTTTCTCTGGTGCCATGTGATGAGTCAACACCAAGCCACTGGCGTTTCCGTTTCACCACCATGGGTAATATATTTGATCAGGACATGAATTCAAAGCTGGGATACATGTTGGGAAATGTATCCAGAACATGGACGGACCTGTCTCAACTGTGTATTTAGTATTTAGACCTCGTTTTGCTGCCCGTTGACTAAATAATTACATGTAAGTCAAGAATATTTCCTTCTGGAAAAATAGCATTTCCAAAAACCACAAAAACAGTCCTTCTGATCTTTGTCTGTTTCCAAACATTGTCCCTGCGGGCCACCGTACTCTCTCTCTGACCATGAACCAATCAAATCAAATCAAAGTCTCTGTATGAACCAGGCTCCGGATTGGCTGCCTGTTATGCTGCTCTACACCAAGCAGTAGTGTCTACACTTCCTGGATGCTAACCAGTTTAATGTAGATTGAAACTGTTTCACACAGTAGCTGATTCTACACAAAACAGCATTGAAAACAGCAAGAGGCAAACATCTCTATGAAAACTGTATTTTCATTTCATTATTCAGACGCTGCAGGTAGACATACAAGCAGACAGACAGGTATATAGACATACAGGTAAGCCTACCTGTCGTGCCTCTCTCCAGTCCTGCTCCATATGCTGAAACCAGACCAGGCTCTCCGGTCTGTCCTGGTTCCCCTACTCTGACCTCAAATGGACTTCCTGGGATGTGAGTGCCGTTGAACTTCACGTCGATGGAGTGGACGCCGTTCTCCCTGGGGATGAACCGGATTGCGTACTTATCTGGAGGACAGGAGGAACTGATCAGGTTGGGGATCCACAAAGTGCTCAAGGATCCTCCAGTAGATCTCGATCTCGATCTCTCTCTCTCTCTCTATCTATCTCTATCTATCTCTCTATCATCTAGCTATCTATCTCTCTATCATCTATCTGAGCTCTCTCTCCTCCCTCCCCCCTCCCTCACCTCTCTCCAGTTCAGTAACAGCACATTCCTCCAGAGCTCCAGAGGGACTGTGGACTTTGGCCTCCATGTTGCCCTGCGCTCCGTTCAGACGCACCGCAAAGGATGCTGGGTGATTCACCTTCAGACCTGACTCCTACCGACACACACACACACACACAGGGTCAGTGTAGAGGGACGTACAACATCAAGACAGGGAGGGATTGGACCAGTCAGGAAGTTCAACACACTTCAACACACCCACAGGAAGCTGGTCGGTAGATAGTTCAGATAGTTAAAACAACTTAACTGCGATGGAAACAAAATCCATTTTTCCATTGACTCCACCAGTTTCTACTCAACTCTACTTTTACCTGAGCTCCCATTGGTCCAGCAACAGCAGACAGAGGCATTCCTCTGTGTTACTATGGAGACCACGGAGCTGGTCCTGCAGTGCATTGTGTCCCATTAGAAGCAAACTTTTCTTACAATACGATCATCAGATAATAGAAGTTATTTTATTTCTCATAATCAGTTCGAATTGTAAGATGCTTACTATATGCCAACTAATACATTACTGTCATAGTTGCTCTCTTGGTGTTAAATCTGTTCATGATAAATGTCCTCACATTGGATCAAGTTTACAATTTGTTGATTTATTCTTTAGTTGGCTTCTTGGATGCTAAGGTTTTGACTGAGAGCCTGTAGTCTTTCCATCAGGTCTAAAGGTCTGTGGTGGGAACCTGAACCCACCAGCTGATCATCTGCAGTGGGAGCGTTTGGCTAGCAGAGGATTCATTCAGGTTCCCTGAGATGAGTCGTGACATTTTACAACATTAGATGTTGAGGACGTAGCGTTAGCATAGCAGGCCCTGCTAAGTTTATGTCAGCAGTTAGATAGTTAAGTTGTAGCAGTGAGCTATTACCGCTAATATGATTTGATCTTCCATTGCTACATCTTCATGTTAAACGATGGTGAATCTGAATCTGGGTTCCTCCAGGTCTGATCTGATTTTCATGTTATGAAATATGTGTTTCATGATTTTGGGTTTCAGCGGATAAATTCACTTTTATAATTTTATTACACTGCAACTTTAATGCTATTTTAATGCTCTGTATCCTTTTATTTTAATTTCATGTTTTTTCTGCACCTTCTTTTATACGTCTTCTAGTTTTTAATCATCTTTTTCCTATGTAAAGTCTTTTGGATCGCCTTGTTGTAAATGTGCTGTACAAATAATCTTGCCTTACCTTCATTTGCCAAGACACTCAGAGCTGGAATGCATGAAAACTACTAAGCTAGTTCGCGTTCCTCTGAACACAACATGAACTTACAAACTCTTACCCTGCACACATATTATTATTATTATTATTATTATAAGTATTAGTAGTATTATTTTATTATTATTGTATTATTATTATTATTATTATTATTATTATTATTATTATTATAAGTAGTAGTATTATTATTATATTATTATTATTATTATTATTATTATTATTATTATTATTAATATTATCATTATTTTACTATTATTATTTTATTATTATTATCTCCAATGCATGCTCACAGTACTTCCCACAGGTTGCTAAACAGGAACGATGCCGGTGTAGACTGAACAGAACAGCCAGACACCAGAAACTACAATCACCCAACAAGCTACAGTCGCTAGAAGATGATGAGAGGCTGTGGCAGTGTCTAGACGCCGTCGTGGTAGCTCCGCGGAGATTGTGCGTTTTTTTAGTTTTTGTGTTTGTTTTTAATATCTTTTTTTGCTCAAACACATCGGCACTAACATCCTACGAACGCAGCACACTTTTGGACATAAACTTTTGTGCAAAACAAAGGTTTTTGTCCACTTTTCCCATCGACCCAGCGTGGCCGGCAGAGATAGTACGAGCGAGCCACAACAACAACAGTGGAGACTCACCTACGGGGAGACGAAGGAGGAAACATCAGGGAAAACGGAGCGGAATTCGGAACAGACTGAGAGTTCAAGCCCACCGTCCACCTCTGCCCAGCATCCTTCTTGCTAACGTCCAGTCTCTGGATAATAAGTTGGATGATGTTAGGGCGAGGATTAGATTCCAACGGGACATGAGGGATTGTAACGTCTTTTGTCTGACGGAAACATGGCTGACCCCGCTGGTGCCGGATCGAGCCATATGCCCAACCGAGTCCTTCTCTGTTTTCCGTGCGGATAGAACGGAAGAGTCTGGCAAATCTAAGGGTGGAGGGGTTTGCTTCATGACCAACAACAAGTGGTGCAACCCCAAGGACATTAAGACTCTTTCTCGTTCCTGCTCGTCGAACCTGGAACATCTGACTATCTCATGCCGTCCATTCTACCTTCCCCGGGAGTTCAGCTCGGTCATCACCACAGCCGTCTACATACCACCACAAGCGGACACCGACGTAGCACTATCGGACCTACATGATGTGTTATGTCGGCATCAGAACAAGCATCCCGACGCGGCTATGGTGGTGGCTGGGGACTTTAATAGGGCGAACCTAAAAAAAGTCATGCCGAACTTTCACCAGCACATTACGTGTGCTACCAGAGGGGAAAGAACGTTGGACCACTGCTATACGCCGTTCAAGAGAGGCTACAAGGCTGTCTCTCTCCCTCCGTTCGGCAAATCAGACCATGCCGCCATTTTCCTGCTACCGGAGTATAAACAAAGGATAGCACGGGAAGCGGTAGTGACGAGGGACGTAAAGCGGTGGTCTGACCAATCAGAGGCTGAGCTACAGGACGCTCTGCGTGACGTCGACTGGGACATGTTCCAATCCAGTTCCAGGGACGTCAGCGAGTTTACGGAAGTAGTAACGAGCTTCATAGCTATGCTAGTGGACACCATCGTCCCTACGGTGAAAGTTAGGTCCTTTCCTAACCAAAAACCGTGGGTTGATAAATCCATCCGCGACGCTTTGAACGCCCGCACTGCTGCCTATAACTCCGGTCTTGTATCCGGCAACATGGACGAGCACAAGGCAGCGTCCTATGGACTGAGAAGGGCGGTGAAGGAGGCCAAGAGGAGGTATAGGGACAGAGTGGAGTCGCAGATGGAGCAGCGCGACACCAGACGCCTATGGCAGGGGCTACGGACTATAACGGACTACCAGGGCAGACCCCCCGCAATTGTGAGTGCCGACGCATCCCTAGCGGAGGACCTGAATTCATTCTATGCACGGTTTGAGGCTAGCAACAACAGCGCTAGCTTGCCGGCTAACAACATCACCGTTAGCGCAGCCGGAGTGAGTTCTACCGCTGGGGATGAACACACACTCTCTGTGACCGAGCACAGTGTGAGGAGGGCTCTGACGAGGGTGAACACCAGGAAAGCTGCTGGTCCAGATGGCATATCTGGACGAGTACTGAAGACCTGTGCTAATCAGCTAGCTCCAGTGTTCACCACTATATTCAACATCTCCCTGGCTGAGTCTGTGGTCCCCGCCTGCTTCAAGAGATCCACTATTGTCCCTGTGCCCAAGAATGCTTCTCCAGCATGCTTGAATGACTACCGACCGGTAGCCCTCACCTCGGTGGTCATGAAATGCTTCGAGAGGCTGATTAAGGACTACATCTGCGCCTTCCTCCCTTGCTCCATGGACCCGCTGCAGTTTGCTTATCGTCCCAACAGATCCACGGATGATACTGTCTCCCAGGTACTGCACACCACACTCTCTCATCTGGACAGCCGGAAGGGGGGCTATGTGAGACTGCTGTTCATTGACTATAGTTCAGCTTTCAATACCATAGTCCCCACCAGACTGGCTGGCAAGTTGATTGAGCTGGGACTGAACACCCCCCTGTGTGCCTGGATCCTGGACTTCCTGACCGCCAGGCCCCAGGTGGTCAGGGTGGGTAGACACACCTCCAACCCCCTCACCCTGAACACAGGATCCCCCCAGGGTTGCGTCCTCAGCCCCCTATTGTACTCCCTGTACACACATGACTGTGTGGCCAGGTTCAGCTCCAACACCATCATTAAGTTTGCGGATGACACAGTGGTGGTGGGCCTGATCTCCAACAACGACGAGAAGGCCTACCTGGAGGAAGTTGCTGATCTGTCACTCTGGTGCCAGGACAACAGCCTCCTCCTGAATGTCACCAAAACTAAGGAGCTGATTGTGGACTTTAGGAGGACACAACAACAGAGGACGTACTCACCACTGGGGATTAATGGGAATACTGTGGAGAGGGTGAGCAGGTATAAATACCTGGGAGTCAACATCACCGAAGATCTGACATGGTCCACACACACTGACACTCTGGTGAGAAAGGCGAGGCAGCGCCTTTACCACCTCAGGCAGCTGAGGAAATTCAAAGTCTCCCGGAGGATCCTTCAGTCCTTCTACTCTGGAGCTGTAGAGAGCATCCTGACAGGAAGCATCACTGCCTGGTTTGGCAGCAGCTCCGCTCAGGACAGGAAGGCTCTGCAGAGAGTAGTGCGTTCGGCCGAGCGCACTATTGGAATTACACTCCCCACCCTGCAGGACTTGTACACCAGGAGGTGCAGAACCAGAGCCTGCAGGATCATGAAGGATCCTCACCACCCCAACAACGGACTGTTTCAGCTGCTGCGGTCAGGCAAGCGCCTCCGTAGTCACGCTGCCAAAACAGAGAGACTGAGACGGAGTTTCTTTCCTCAGGCCATCAGGACTGTGAACTCTGACCTCACCAGGGCCCCCCACCAAGACCCACACACTGCCCCTCTTATGCACACACACACACTTAGGTAAAGACTACACATAATTTATAGTATATTACATTCATACAATTTCCCCTACTACTATATTTTTCATTTCCAAAGTGCTCTTACTGTATATATTGTGTTGTTTTTTTTAATATAAGAGCTCTTACTGTAATTACTGTAATACTGTAAATATTGTGTTGTTTTTTTTATTGTAAATACTGTGTACTGTTGCCTTTTGCACATTCCCGTTGAGCATTGCCACTTTTCATTTCACTACACACCCCGTGTGTGTATGTGACAAATAAAGTTCTTGAATCTTGAATCTTGAATCTTGGTCTGCCTCTCTCTGCTGTCGCTAGGCAACCAGGGAGTGATGATGCTGATGAAGATGATGCTGTTAGAAGCCTTTAAATGAAACACAAGAGAAACACCAACAGGTCCACACCAGAAGGAACGACCAGAGCCAGGCAAAACTCTACTGGTTCTACTGGGAGCTGACCAGTACAACCACAGTCTCTACTGGTTCTACTGGGAGCTGACCAGTACAACCACAGTCTCTACTGGTTCTACTGGGCAGCTCTAGTGGGGGTTGAGTGCCTGGTTCAAGGGCAGGGGGAGAGAGAGTGTCTTGTTCGCTCGCCCCCACCTAGAGTTTGGCTGCCGGGATTCAAACCAGTGACTCTTTGGTTACAGACTGGGTTCTCTAGCTCAACTGGTGCTGAACTAGCTTCTCTCAGGGTTGCAACCGTGTTGCCTGGCTGTGATCCCGTCCATGAGGCCAGTTGCATAAACACAAATCAATATATATCTCTACTAGGGTTCGACTGATGTGGGTCTTGGAAGGCCGATACTGATACTGATACTGATACTGATCGTTGTATTGAAGCTGCTGAGAGCCGATATTCAATATATTCAATATATTCAATGGATTCAGTTTTTCCCCCAGAACTTTATTCTGTCAGAGTAGAAAACTCAAATTCAGACCATCAACATTTTGATGATTTAGTTGTCAAATTCATTTAACCAAATGAAAAGTTGGGGACCTTTAACCGTAAACCAAATGTGACAAACACAAAAATGAAAATGGCGTCCAAGTCGTGTTATTGTAACATGATCCTGTCAGGGTGGAGGAACTCGTGTCCACAACACGTCAACTGCACTTCAGAATTTGTGCTTTTTTCACAAAATATTGTGAGACTGTTTCATTAAATATCCATGAGTGATCTGACACCAGTACTGGTCACGCTAACAGCGCTAACTAAAACCCCAGTATCGGTCTTCAAAAGCCCATATGGGCTGAACCCTTATGTCTGGTCGGTCTATTCCAGAGGGCTGGATCACATTGGACACTGCAGAATGTACAGTAGGTCCATGTCATGTTACACCTAGCGGATCCCAACACTAGTTTATGCAACTGGGCCCCGGGGCCCTCGAGCAAGGCAGGGCCGACTGGGTGTGGCGGTGTCTCCTCGTGCCTCACCTGAAGGCCAGTAACAGTGAGGCGGCGGGCATCGGTAACGGGAGCAACAACCGGAACCAGGTAGGGACTGTCCGGTATGTGCTGGTCATTAAACTTCACCGAAACCTCGTAGTCACCTGGAGGGAGGGAGGGAGGGGGAGAGAGAGAGAGAGAGAGAGAGAGAGAGAGAGAGAGAGAGAGAAACAGAGAGACAGAGAGAGAGAGCTTGAGAAGAGTCAGCCTACTACTAGCCACTGCTAACGCTAGCTGCTACTAGCTACGTTAGCTAGTGTGCTAACCAGATGTGTTAACAACAAGACAGTGATGGTTAACTGACCAGATACTATAGTTAGCTAGCTAACAAGCTACATGATCTAAACACTAAATCAATCAGATGTATCAGTGATGAAATGATCAGTTCAGTAGAAACAGACACAAATTAACCATGAAGATTCAATTCTGTTGAGACAGAAACACAACCAGCTGGTCAGAGAGCTGAAGACCTCCAACATGGCCGTCAGAGGGGGCGGGGCTACATCACCTGAACGCCTCTATAGCACTGAGCTTGTCCCTGCTGTCAAAACTAAACTAATGCCACCATAACATACTCTATCTATCTATCTAGCTGTGTGTGTGTGTGTGTGTGTGTGTGTGTGTGTGTGTGTGTGTGTGTGTGTGTGTGTGGTCTCTACCGGGCTCCTGGGCGATGTAGGAGACACCACAGGATCCATCCTTGCGGTCGTCGAAGGCTATCTCGGCCCTGCTGGGTCCCTCCACCGCGATGGACAGACCGCCGGCCCCCGCCTCCCTGGTCCAGATACTGAAGTCAGCTAGAGAGAGAGAGAGGGAGAGAGAGAGAGACAGGGAGAGAGAGAGAGAGAGAGAGAGAGAGAGAGAGAGAGAGAGAGAGAGAGAGAGAGACAGGGAGAGAAAGAGAGAGAGAGAGAGAGAGAGAGAGATAATTTCATTCACCCATAAGACAAACCTTAGGGAGAGTGAGCGATCGAGCGTGTGTGTGTGTGTGTGTACCTGGCTCTCCAACCTGTGCTCCCTCCAGTCCTGGTCCTCCTGCTTTCACCTTGGCAGCGCCTCCTTCGCCCAGCGGTCCCACCGTGAACTGGAAGGGACTCCCCGGCACGTGCACGCCCCTGTACTTCACGCTCACGCTGTGCACGCCCATCTCTGTGGGGACGAAGCGCACGCAGTAGGTGCTGTTGCCTGCGGCGACCAGCTCGGCCAGCTGATTGGCTCCCGAAGGGGAAGTGACCTCAGCGGTGACTTCGTGGATATCGATGTCTGGAAGGGGGGAGAGAGAGAGAGAGAGAAGTAGGGAGGAGATGAAGAGGAGGGAAAGGAAGAAGAGGAGGAGGACGGGGGAGAGAAGGGGGAGTGGAAGGGAAGGAGAGAGAGATGAGGAAGAGGAGGAAAAGAGGAGGAAGAGTTACTCAGTTAAAAAACATACATATTCCATATTACTGGTAGAAATACATTCTTCAAATTAAAAGAAAAATGTAAGAATGAAAAAGCTGAGATGACTCTTCATGATACACACACACACACACACACACACACACACACACACACACACCAGGGTGTCTGCAAGTTTAATCAAGGTAACCTGAGACTTTTTAAGACCTTTTTGGTTGACCTTCTCTGCAGCGATCAATAAAGTTTCATCTTAGAATATCCAAGAAACCACAACCTCTAAAACTGAAATGCTTTATTTAACTGTATTCAAGACCTTTTAAGGCCTTGATGCTGTGATTTAAGACTTTTCAAGACCTGCAGGCACCCTCCACTCGCTGCTGCACCGATCTTATGAAGTGTGTTATGGTGCCAACCTCGTGGTGCCAACCCCAGTGACTCTACAACGCACCCTCCTGCCCGGTAGTGGCGGCGGCACAGGCACCGCCCACCGGGCAGCGGGCATCAACAATCCAAACGCCCCTGGGAGCCCTCGCTTCCCTGCCCAGCACCAGGCCAGAGAGGCCCGAGACGTGGCGGACGTGCCCAGGGGAGAGGCTCCGTTCCTGGGGAGGAGCAGGGGACCGAGCCCTGGGGCTGCTGGATCCTCCAGACCACCAGAGGGAGCAGTGGGAGCGGTAGGAGGTCTGAGAGAGGAGCTCCCGAGACAAGACGAGGAGAAACCAGGTCACTACAGGAGGAGGGGGAGGAGGAGGAGGAGGAGGAGGAGTGGGGGAGGAGGAGATGAGAGATGGAGAGGGAAGGGGAGGAGGAAGGAAAGGAGGGCAGAGGAGGAGAGGGAGAGGAGGATGAAAGAAGAGGAGGCATAGGGAAGCAGAGGTGGAGAGGGAAAGGGAGGAGGAAGGAAAGGAGGGCAGAGGTGGAGAGGGAAAGGAAGAGCAGAAGGAGGAATGAGGGGAAGAGGAGCAGAAGGAGGAAAGAAAGAAAAGCAGAGGGAAGGATGGAAGGAGAGGAAACAGAAGGGAGAACAGGGAAAGACAAAAGAGACCAGTGAAGGCTGAAGGAAGGAACAGAAACTCTGGAGGCCTGGAGCGAGGCGGACCTTGGACTCAAACAACGTCGTAACATGAACGGGACATTCCTCACTTCAGTCTAACAGCTCTGAACGGTGTCACACAGCAGCAGCTCACGTGCAGTTACGAGGTTTTAGAATGTGTTTCCTGTTTTCCAGACAAGCATCAGGAATCAATAACTAAACATGTTGATCAATTATTTTCATGGTTTTGCTGAAATCAGACCAGCAAGTCAAAACGGTGTCAAGACATCATGTAACTAAAAATGTTCAATAAATGTGTGTGTGTGTGTGTGTGTGTGTGTGTGTGTGTGTGTGTGTACCTGGTATCTTCAGGTTGAGGTCACACACACTGCCCACGCTGGCGACAGACGCCGCCTTCTGTCGTCGGGTGATGCTCTCCCGGATACGCCCCTCCCCCGTCACCCGCACCGTGAATGGACTTCCTGTTGGCGCGCACACACACACACACACACACACACACACACACACTATTTATTATGTCATTTCTGCTTCATGAGACTATAACCTGGAGTGTCACAGTGGGCCAAGAGTCACTGTTCCCAATAATAATGACTAAGAGCAGAACAGACTGTCAGCCATGTTGGATGATTTAAAGGTTGCTGTTTGTGATGTCATAGTGAAGTCACCGGGGACGTGTTCCTCGGCGAAGCGGATGGAGACGATGTAGTTTCCCGGCTCGGTGGGACAGTAGGACACGCCACACGTCCCGTCCTCCAGGTCCTCCGTCTGGATGTCCACCTTACTGGGACCCTCGATGGACAGGGCCAGGCCGCCATAACCTGGAGGGAACACACACACTCATAAGATAACACACACTCATAAGATAACACACACTTATATGATAACACACACTCATAAGATAACACACACTCATAAGATAACACACACTCATAAGATAACACACACTCATATGATAACACACACTTATATGATAACACACACTTATAAGATAACACACACTTATAAGATAACACACACTCATAAGATAACACACACTCATAAGATAACACACACTTATAAGATAACACACACTCATAAGATAACACACACTTATATGATAACACACACTCATAAGATAACACACACTTATATGATAACACACACTTATAAGATAACACACACTCATAAGATAACACACACTTATAAGATAACACACACTCATAAGATAACACACACTTATATGATAACACACACTCATAAGATAACACACACTTATATGATAACACACACTCATAAGATAACACACACTCATAAGATAACTCATAAGATAACACACACTTATAAGATAACACACACTCATAAGATAACACACACTTATATGATAACACACACTTATAAGATAACACACACTTATAAGATAACACACACTTATATGATAACACACACTTTATGTTACTTTATATTAGATTACTTTATATTACATTACTTTATATTACATTACTTTATATTACTGTATATGAAACTAGAGTTAATGGGGTGTCAAGCATAATGCAACCAACAGTTAAAATACTCAAATGATTCAGTAGAAATGTAAAGATGGATGAAAGACCCCCACCTACTGACTGGTAGAGAGACCCCACCTACTGACTGGTAGAGAGACCCCCACCTACTGACTGGTAGAGAGACCCCACCTACTGACTGGTAGAGAGACCCCACCTACTGACTGGTAGAGACTCTGTCAGCACCCCCACCTACTGACTGGTAGAGAGACCCCACCTACTGACTGGTAGAGAGACCCCCACCTACTGACTGGTAGAGAGACCCCACCTACTGACTGGTAGAGAGACCCCACCTACTGACTGGTAGAGACTCTGTCAGCACCCCCACCTACTGACTGGTAGAGAGACCCCACCTACTGACTGGTAGAGACTCTGTCAGCACCCCCACCTACTGACTGGTAGAGAGACCCCCACCTACTGACTGGTAGAGACTCTGTCAGCACCCCCACCTACTGACTGGTAGAGAGACCCCCACCTACTGACTGGTAGAGAGACCCCACCTACTGACTGGTAGAGAGACCCCCACCTACTGACTGGTAGAGAGACCCCCACCTACTGACTGGTAGAGAGACCCCCACCTACTGACTGGTAGAGACTCTGTCAGCACCCCCACCTACTCACTGGTAGAGAGACCCCCACCTACTGACTGGTAGAGAGACCCCCACCTACTGACTGGTAGAGAGACCCCACCTACTGACTGGTAGAGAGACCCCCACCTACTGACTGGTAGAGACTCTGTCAGCACCCCCACCTACTGACTGGTAGAGAGACCCCCACCTACTGACTGGTAGAGAGACCCCACCTACTGACTGGTAGGGAGACCCCCTCTACTGACTGGTAGAGAGACCCCCACCTACTGACTGGTAGAGACTCTGTCAGCACCCCCACCTACTGACTGGTAGAGAGACCCCCACCTACTGACTGGTAGAGACTCTGTCAGCACCCCCACCTACTGACTGGTAGAGAGACCCCCACCTACTGACTGGTAGAGAGACCCCCACCTACTGACTGGTAGGGAGACCCCACCTACTGACTGGTAGAGAGACCCCACCTACTGACTGGTAGAGAGACCCCCACCTACTGACTGGTAGAGACTCTGTCAGCACCCCCACCTACTGACTGGTAGAGAGACCCCCACCTACTGACTGGTAGGGAGACCCCACCTACTGACTGGTAGAGAGACCCCCACCTACTGACTGGTAGAGAGACCCCACCTACTGACTGGTAGGGAGACCCCACCTACTGACTGGTAGAGACTGTCAGCACCCCCACCTACTGACTGGTAGAGAGACCCCCACCTACTGACTGGTAGGGAGACCCCACCTACTGACTGGTAGAGAGACCCCCACCTACTGACTGGTAGAGACTGTCAGCACCCCCACCTACTGACTGGTAGGGAGACCCCACCTACTGACTGGTAGAGAGACCCCCACCTACTGACTGGTAGGGAGACCCCACCTACTGACTGGTAGAGAGACCCCCACCTACTGACTGGTAGAGACTCTGTCAGCACCCCCACCTACTGACTGGTAGGGAGACCCCCACCTACTGACTGGTAGGGAGACCCCCACCTACTGACTGGTAGAGACTCTGTCAGCACCCCCACCTACTGACTGGTAGGGAGACCCCCACCTACTGACTGGTAGAGACTCTGTCAGCACCCCCACCTACTGACTGGTAGAGACTCTGTCAGCACCCCCACCTACTGACTGGTAGAGAGACCCCCACCTACTGACTGGTAGGGAGACCCCCACCTACTGACTGGTAGAGAGACCCCACCTACTGACTGGTAGAGAGACCCCCACCTACTGACTGGTAGGGAGACCCCCACCTACTGACTGGTAGGGAGACCCCACCTACTGACTGGTAGAGAGACCCCCACCTACTGACTGGTAGAGACTCTGTCAGCATCCCCACCTACTGACTGGTAGAGAGACCCCCACCTACTGACTGGTAGAGAGACCCCACCTACCGACTGGTAGAGAGACCCCCACCTACTGACTGGTAGAGAGACCCCACCTACTGACTGGTAGAGAGACCCCCACCTACTGACTGGTAGAGACTCTGTCAGCACCCCCACCTACTCACTGGTAGAGAGACCCCCACCTACTGACTGGTAGAGACTCTGTCAGCACCCCCCACCTACTGACTGGTAGAGAGACCCCCACCTACTGACTGGTAGAGAGACCCCACCTACTGACTGGTAGGGAGACCCCCACCTACTGACTGGTAGAGACTCTGTCAGCACCCCCACCTACTGACTGGTAGAGAGACCCCCACCTACTGACTGGTAGGGAGACCCCACCTACTGACTGGTAGAGAGACCCCCACCTACTGACTGGTAGAGAGACCCCACCTACTGACTGGTAGAGAGACCCCCACCTACTGACTGGTAGAGACTCTGTCAGCACCCCCACCTACTGACTGGTAGAGAGACCCCACCTACTGACTGGTAGAGAGACCCCCACCTACTGACTGGTAGAGACTCTGTCAGCACCCCCACCTACTGACTGGTAGAGAGACCCACACCTACTGACTGGTAGAGAGACCCCCACCTACTGACTGGTAGGGAGACCCCACCTACTGACTGGTAGAGAGACCCCACCTACTGACTGGTAGAGAGACCCCCACCTACTGACTGGTAGGGAGACCCCAACTACTGACTGGTAGAGAGACCCCCACCTACTGACTGGTAGAGACTCTGTCAGCACCCCCACCTACTGACTGGTAGAGACTCTGTCAGCACCCCCACCTACTGACTGGTAGAGAGACCCACACCTACTGACTGGTAGAGAGACCCCCACCTACTGACTGGTAGGGAGACCCCACCTACTGACTGGTAGAGAGACCCCACCTACTGACTGGTAGAGAGACCCCACCTACTGACTGGTAGAGAGACCCCCACCTACTGACTGGTAGAGACTCTGTCAGCACCCCCACCTACTGACTGGTAGAGAGACCCCCACCTACTGACTGGTAGGGAGACCCCACCTACTGACTGGTAGAGAGACCCCCACCTACTGACTGGTAGAGAGACCCCACCTACTGACTGGTAGGGAGACCCCACCTACTGACTGGTAGAGACTGTCAGCACCCCCACCTACTGACTGGTAGAGAGACCCCCACCTACTGACTGGTAGGGAGACCCCTACCTACTGACTGGTAGGGAGACCCCACCTACTGACTGGTAGAGAGACCCCCACCTACTGACTGGTAGAGACTGTCAGCACCCCCCACCTACTGACTGGTAGGGAGACCCCACCTACTGACTGGTAGAGAGACCCCACCTACTGACTGGTAGAGAGACCCCCACCTACTGACTGGTAGGGAGACCCCATCTACTGACTGGTAGAGAGACCCCCACCTACTGACTGGTAGGGAGACCCCCACCTACTGACTGGTAGAGAGACCCCCACCTACTGACTGGTAGAGACTCTGTCAGCACCCCCACCTACTGACTGGTAGGGAGACCCCCACCTACTGACTGGTAGAGACTCTGTCAGCACCCCCCACCTACTGACTGGTAGAGAGACCCCCACCTACTGACTGGTAGGGAGACCCCCACCTACTGACTGGTAGAGAGACCCCACCTACTGACTGGTAGGGAGACCCCCACCTACTGACTGGTAGGGAGACCCCACCTACTGACTGGTAGAGAGACCCCCACCTACTGACTGGTAGAGACTCTGTCAGCACCCCCACCTACTGACTGGTAGGGAGACCCCCACCTACTGACTGGTAGAGACTCTGTCAGCACCCCCACCTACTGACTGGTAGAGACTCTGTCAGCACCCCCCACCTACTGACTGGTAGAGAGACCCCCACCTACTGACTGGTAGGGAGACCCCCACCTACTGACTGGTAGAGAGACCCCACCTACTGACTGGTAGGGAGACCCCCACCTACTGACTGGTAGGGAGACCCCACCTACTGACTGGTAGAGAGACCCCCACCTACTGACTGGTAGAGAGACCCCACCTACTGACTGGTAGAGAGACCCCACCTACTGACTGGTAGGGAGACCCCACCTACTGACTGGTAGAGACTGTCAGCACCCCCACCTACTGACTGGTAGAGAGACCCCCACCTAATGACTGGTAGGGAGACCCCCACCTACTGACTGGTAGAGAGACCCCACCTACTGACTGGTAGAGAGACCCCCACCTACTGACTGGTAGGGAGACCCCACCTACTGACTGGTAGAGAGACCCCCACCTACTGACTGGTAGAGACTCTGTCAGCACCCCCACCTACTGACTGGTAGAGAGACCCCCACCTACTGACTGGTAGAGACTCTGTCAGCACCCCCACCTACTGACTGGTAGAGAGACCCCCACCTACTGACTGGTAGGGAGACCCCACCTACTGACTGGTAGAGAGACCCCCACCTACTGACTGGTAGGGAGACCCCACCTACTGACTGGTAGGGAGACCCCCACCTACTGACTGGTAGAGAGACCCCCACCTATTGACTGGTAGGGAGACCCCACCTACTGACTGGTAGAGAGACCCCCACCTACTGACTGGTAGAGAGACCCCACCTACTGACTGGTAGGGAGACCCCCACCTACTGACTGGTAGAGAGACCCCCACCTATTGACTGGTAGAGAGACCCCACCTACTGACTGGTAGAGAGACCCCCACCTACTGACTGGTAGGGAGACCCCACCTACTGACTGGTAGAGAGACCCCCACCTACTGACTGGTAGAGAGACCCCCACCTACTGACTGGTAGGGAGACCCCACCTACTGACTGGTAGAGACCCTGGGAGACATTACTGAGTGTCTGGTGTCAGTGGAGGAAAAACTGAATCGTATCGTAACGGTGGAACCGTGATGTTGCGGCGCGTGGCGTCCTACTGACCCGCCTCCCGGGTGTCGACCAGGAAGCTGGCGTTGTGGAAGGTCCTGGCCTGGACCAGCCCGTCGCCCTGGGCTCGGACCCGCCCGGCGTCACCGATCTCAGACTGGACCACCATGATGCTGATGGGACTGTTGGCAACGTGACGACCCCCCTTCAGGATGCTCACCTGGTGCTCCCCCACCTCCCTGGGGATGAAGGAGATACCTGGGGGGAGGATGTGGGAGGAGGAGGGAGAGTGGTAGGGGTGAGAGGCAGCCAATCACAAAACAGCTTTGGAAAAGGGCGGGGACTTTACAGTAACCAATGAAATTTATGGACACAATGGCCTAGCGCGGAGCTCACCAAAACTAAACTAACTTTCTATCTATCTAGCTGTGTGTGTGTGTGTGTGTGTGTGTGTGTGTGTGTGTGTGTGTGTGTGTGTGTGTGTGTGTGTTACCCGTGTGGTTGTTGGCCATCCTCTTCAGCAGACAGGGCTCGTCTCGTCCAGAAGGAGCCTTGATGCTGGCGGTCAGCAGGCTGAGGTCCGTCTCAGTGATGTCCAGGGAGAAATCTGCTGCTGAACCCAGCTTCACCTGGGACCGCCGCTGGTTGTCCTCTGACACACACACACACACACACATACATACATATACACACACACACACACAGACACACATTAGTACTTTAAGACACAAATGAAACCCAAATTGTCACCTTGTCTTTGCCCAATGAATCAGAACCCTGTCTTTTCCTTATATCAAGGTTTTGGATTTGTTGTAGTAGTTTTAGATTATATTATACTATATATTATATTATATTATACTATATTATACTACACTATATGATACTGTATTATATTATATTATACTATATTATATATTATATTATACTATATTATATTATATAATATTATATTATATTATACTATATTATATTATATGATACTGTATTATATTATACTATACTATATGATACTGTATTATATTATATTATACTATACTATACTATATTATATTATATGATACTGTATTATATTATATTATACTGTATTGTATTATATTATACTATATTATATGATACTATTATATTATACTATACTATATGATACTGTATTATATTATATTATATGATACAGTATTATATTATATTATACTATATTATATTATATTATATGATACTGTATTGTATTATAATATATTATAATATATTATATATATTATTATATTATATGATACTGTATTATATTATACTATACTGTATTATATTATACTATAGTATATTATATTATACTGTATTGTATTATATTATAGTATATTATATTATATGATACTGTATTTATTATATTATATGATACTGTATTATATTATATTATATTATATGATACTGTATTATATTATATGATACTGTATTATATTATATTATACTATATTATATTATATTATATGATACTGTATTGTATTATAATATATTATATTATAATATATTATATATATTATTATATTATATGATACTGTATTATATTATACTATACTGTATTATATTATACTATAGTATATTATATTATACTGTATTGTATTGTATTATATTATAGTATATTATATTATATGATACTGTATTATATTATATGATACTGTATTATATTATAGTATATTATATGATACTGTATTATATTATATTATATTATATTATATGATACTGTATTATATTATATTATATGATACTGTACCGGTGATCCTGGCGGTGAAGGGGCTCCCAGCGATGTGCTTGTTGTTGTATCTGACCAGGATGTTGTAGTCTCCCGGCAGGGTGGGCAGGTAGGTGACGGTGCAGGTCCCGTCCTTGTTGTCCATACAGCTGATCTCCGCTTTAGACGGACCCTCGATGGCCAGGTCCAGACCTCCTGGACGGACGGACAGGCAGGCAGACAGGTTATCAGACAGACAGACAGGTTAACAGACAGGTTATCAGACAGACAGACAGGTTAACAGACAGACAGGGGGGTAGTCAGATATACGTGACTTCTGAATTACAAACTGCAGGATGAATCAAGGTCTACTTCCAAAATGCTGCATGTTCATGTTTACAATGTTGTTACTAGAAATTCATCACTTGAAGCAGCTCACTTACTACTACTGCAAATACTACAACTACAAATACTACTGCCACCACCACTACTACCACTGCTACTACGAACCCTCGGCTGCGTCCTCGGTGTAGATGGTGAATGTGGCCGTCTTGTTGGCGACTCCGTAGATCAGTCCAGGCCCGTAGGCGGTAACGTTGGGACTGCTGGAGTGGTTCACGTAGAACTGTAACGGAGACTCTGCAACAGAAACACACCAACTCAACACACCAACTCAACACACCAACTCAACACACCAACTCAACACACCAACTCAACACACCAACTCAACAACTCATCTGGGTGGGGAGGGTGGATGAGAAATGCTTCTGCCTGCTTCCAAAATTACTGTGGAGGTGCCACTGAGCAAGGCACTGATCGATAACCTGAGATACTGACCGGCCACCAGTAGAAGACTGGGTGTACTGGTCGGCTCCACTGTGATTGGATGATTGACCGGCTCCGTTCACACTGCAGCTCAAAGTGTCTCCATTCAGATTCAGAAAGACCAAACATTTTTTCAAACCCGATCCAGACCAGATTGATATGCTGAACCTAATCTGATTCTCAGGTGGATTTTTCCAGCGTTGCCATGGTTACCAGTCAAGTTTACATCATGTCATCATCTCACGCCGACAGTAGAACTTTACAGATCTGGATCCTCGGATCACTGTGACTGAGCGGTTTGTCCTGGAGGGTTTCCACTTCCTGGTGCGTCCAGACAGAAGATCGGTCTAGAGACTTGACAAGCCAATCAGTGTTGGCGTGCTGCTACCGTTCCCTCTGATCAGACGGTCTCCCTCCCAAAGCGCTGACAGATTCTATCATTCCACCGGAGTCACATTTTACAACACAAACCCCTCAGAGGCCAATTGATCCTGAAGTGGATCCATTTGGATCCTGGACAGGATCTTCACAGGACTCATTCATATTTATAACATGGGAACATTTCAGCTTTAATGTAACCACACACACACACACACACACGATACTGGATAACATTTACTATGGTTATTAATACACACACAGCTTTGATCACCAGGTGCCCTGTTCCTTGTGTGTGTGTGTGTGTGTGTGTGTGTGTGTGTGTGTGTGTGTGTGTGTGTGGTTATATTAAAGCTGAGAAAAACACAAGTGACATCAACCAAATCCTCAGACAGGCATCGACACAATCTCTCTCACTCTCTCACTTTCTCACACTCACACACAGATTCTCAAGGTGTGATGTCATAGCAGGCTAGTGGTTAATGGTTTTCTCCTGCTGGCTGGAAAAGAGCAACAGATCCTCACACACACACACACACACACTTCATAATCACAAACATGTGCATGCACATACACACACCAATTCATAGCGCACACAAACATGTACATGTACACACACCTTTTACACACTTACACACACACACACACACACCTCTTCGTGCTATGTCCTGTCTATGATGTCATCAGCCAAACATGCTGACAGCAGATTCATCACTGAAAGGAAAGCGAGGGCGGGACAGTGATTCCCTTCCTGGCCACTAGGTGTCCTGTTACTGTGTATTCATCCAGTGTGTGTGTGTGTGTGTGTGTGTGTGTGTGTGTGTGTGTGCTGACCAGGGATGTGTGTGCCGTTGTATCTGATGTGCATCTCATGCAGACCGGCCTCAGTGGGGGAGTACTGCACCGTTACAGTCCCATCCAGGTTATCAGAGATCAGAGGCTGAGCCGATTTACCGGACGGCATCAACACCTCACCTGGGGGGGGAGGGGGGAGGGAGAGAGAGAGAGAGAGAGAGAGAGATTATATTAGAGATTATAGAGGTTACCTTCCCTTTAATACTCAATACTGACAATGTCACTTTCTGCATCAGGTCTAATTTAATAGAATTTTATTTCCCTGACTTAATTTCATTAATTTAATATACTTTATTAATCCTTACTAAACTTTCAAACCTGTTATGATCTGTTTTCTGTTGCTGGCTCTCTTTCATGACTCAGCTCTTTTTAACCAAGACAGTACAAAACGCTCTCTCTCTGCAGGTATGGACATGTGGGGGATCGAACCTGGCTCTCCGGTTGGGAGACGCCCTCGCTAACCACTAGACCAACCTGCCGCCCAGGACTTCATTCAACTGATTGCTCTTTATTCTGTTGTATTCTGTATTCTACGATTGTTGTATTTTCACCAAACTCATCTCCTCCACCTCACCGGTTATTTCTCCCTTCCTGAAGGCGAAGGGGATGACCATGTCGAATGGTCTGAAGCCGCTTCCATTAACGCTGCTGCTGATTGGCTGATAGCTGTCTGATGTCACCTGGAGAGAGACAGAGGGAGAGAGACAGAGAGAGTTCAACTCGCTTAACACTAAAACAACTCCCTGTTCTTCACAGCAACCTGCATTAGAAACATGCTGCTGTGTCCAAGCCCCGCCCACACAGGGGCATTCTGGGAAGTGTAGTGCAGTGGAGCAGGAGGAGGAAGAGGATGATCAGGTGATTTTGGGTGATGCAGCCACAGCGATGAAGAGTGCACTGAGGAAGAGGAGGAGAGAGGGGGAGAGAGAGAGAGAGAGAGAGAGAGAGAGAGAGAGACCGAGACCACCACAGCAAACCCTGGAAAGAACGGCGACGGCCTCGGCAACGCATTTCACAAGCAACGTGGGTTTGATTATTTTGTTGTTATTTATGTTTATGTTGTTCGATGTTTGCTGCAATCCCATTGGCTGAGATGAAGAGTAAACAGGAGTAATGGATGCAGAGGATGCAAAGCGGTCGAGAGAGTACACTTTAGAGTGGAGAGAGAGAGAGGAGATAGAGAGGGAGATAGAGAGGGAGGGAGAGAGAGAGAGAGAGAGAGAGAGAGAGATTTGGTTTTAACCAGCAGCCATTACCTGTAAAGAGAATGTGTGTGTGTGTGTGTGTGTGTGTGTGTGTGTGTGTGAGTGAGTTTTGTGAGTGTCTGTTTGTGTTAGCTGCAGTTTTTAGTGTACATGTGTGTGTATGTGAATGTTAGTGTTTTGTGTGTGTGTGTGTGTGTGTGTGTGTGTGTGTGTGTGTGTGTGTGTGTGTTTTAGCGTGTGTGTGTGATGTACCCAGGGCTGGAAGCCAGCTCCAGGGGGAGGAGCCTGTTGCTGTAGAGACGTCTGCTGTTGCATCATGGGAACAACCTCATCAGTAGCCTGAAGACACGACAGCAAGGGTTAACCTCTGACCTCACACATGCTGGCAGACAGACGCACAATGTATACATCCATACACCAACACAAACTGCTGTTGCATCATGGGAAAACCGTCGCCTGTGACCTAAAGGCAGGAGTTCATGGGTTATCACCTTTTAGTTAATGTACCCATTTTGGATCCCCGGTGATGATATAAGAAACAAAAGACCCGTTTCCGTCCGAAACCACGTTGTGTTCGTTACGTTTCACGTTTATCCTCCGAGATTTCTTCTTCTTTTAAAACGTTTTATGATGCAGAATTTTGTTTGGATGTAGGCTACCAACTTCATCCATATATACGCTGTACCCATTTTGGATCCCAAACCATAGAAGAAACACCATCCATCTATCACAGAGATTACGAAGGGGCTACCCCTAACCATTCTGAGTCCCCAACCCAGGCGTGGAGCCATTTGGATCCCTCTCTCACCATGACTCTGAAGGGGCTATGTGGGACGTTCTCCCCTCCGAAGCGAACGTAGATGACGTAGTTCCCGGGCGCCGCCGCCGTGTAGAAGATATCGAAGGTCCCGTCCTCGTTCTGCAGCACCTCGGCCTCCACCTCGCTGCCGTCGGGCTGAACCACCACGCAGCTCACCTTCCCCTTCCCAGCAGCCTTTGCGTTCACCACCAGGCCCAGCTCCTCGCCGATGGCCACCGTGGGACCCACCCCCGGACCTGGGGGGGATGAATCGATCGATCAGTTCATCGATTGATCAGTCAATACTTCAGATCAGATCATACTTAGTCAGATTTCCAGAGTTACAGATAATGTGGAAGGGGGGAATCAATCAATACTTATGGCAATATATGAATCAATCAATCAATCAATATATATAATATCAATACAACAATATGGCAGTAGGCGACTGAGCTTTCACCACTTCCACAACAGAGATCATTAACGTTTCCTGTCTGTCTGTCTGTCTTCGTGGTGTTCGGTTCCTACCGGTGACGGTACACTTGCTGGCGTCTCCGGTAGCCGTGGCTCGGACGCGGTAAGGCGAGGCCGGGATGTCGTCGCCGCCGTACTTTATGACAATGGTGTAGCGGCCCACCCGGTCCGGGACGTATGACACCTGGTACGTACCGTCACCGTTGTCATGGATACTGGTCTTCTTGGGTTTACCGTCCTGGTCCTGAGGAGGGAGGGAGAAAGGGAGGAAGGAAGGAAGGAAGGAAGGAAGGAAGGAGTGATATTTTTCATTTGAAGTGTGTGAAATTGAATTGTTCATTTGTGAGATTGTGTGTGTATGAGAAAAAGTGTGTGTGTTTGTACATGTGTGTGTGTGCAGGACTGACTGTGATGAGGACGGTCAGCTGGCCCCGCCCAGCGTCCTTGGCGTCGATGGTGAACTCTACGGGGAAGCTGGCCGGGACGCCGCTGGTCAGACCGGGACCGCTGGCTCGCACTTTACTGGCGTCATAAGTCGGCAAAACCCTGAACTTAAAGGGGCTGAGAGAGGAAACAGTGAGGCCCCGTTCACACCGAGGGGCCCCGTTCACACCGAGGGCCCCCGTTCACACCGACCCCGTCCGCGAGGGCCCCGTTCACACCGAGGGGCCCGTTCACACCGAGGGCCCCGTTCACACCGAGGCCCCCGTTCACAGCGAGGCCCCCGTTCACACCGAGGGCCCCGTTCACACCGAGGCCCCGTTCACGAGGCCGTCAGGCACCGTAAGCGGCCCCCGTTCACACCAGGGCCCCGTTCACAGCCCGTTCCGGAGGGCCCCCGTTCACACCGAGGGCCCCGTTCCAGGGCCCAGCTGTTCAGAATGCCAGTATGGTCATGCAGTGTGACGAGGGCCCAGACAACAACAACTGAAACGTTAACTCTGATGCGCCCTGTTGATCACTGGACTAGCACCTTCACAGACCAAGTTGTACGTTTTGAACAACTGAGGCTCCCATGCCGACCAGAGGGCGCGGGTCATATGCACGTGAGGTCCTCGATTATCACTGATGGTTGGTGATCGGGCGTCCTCTTCTGGTACTTGACCATACAGAGTGGTTCAAACAGTAGGTTAGACTACGGTGTGAGTTACGTACTCGTGCAGCACTCTACAGCTCAGCAACTGACCACAACACTACACACACACGACAACACACAGCAGCTACCTTCAACAGCCTTCAGGCGCGGCTTAGACTCTGTAGTGGCTCAGTTAGTGGTGAGTAGGACGTCCTCGGTATTATACCCTACAGATAGTCCCCGGTAGAGGCTTAAAACTCTAAACCAGTACCACATCACTTTGGTTTACGATCTGATACTTTCTGAACAGTACAAAAAACAACAACTTACATCACGATCAACTCAAAACATTTAAAAACCTTGTCTCACTTCTTACTTGTGTTTATTGCTATTTTGTGGACGTTAGTTTTCATTCTTAATAGTCAGTTCTGACTTGAGAGAGTCCTGGTTTATGATTTAATAATCTTATTTTAAATAACAAAAGCAATAATATTGTTTTAGCGAATTATGACTTTCAATGTTAAAAAATATAAAAATACTTCATGAATCAACTAAACATTTGTAAAAACTTCTTGATCTTTTACTTCTTTCTTGTTTTTATTCTTTTTTTTTCTCCTCTTTCATTTTTGTAATAAGGCAGTCGGGATTGGGGAGGGAGGAGTTTATATATATATATTTTTTTTTTTAAATAAAAAAGGAAAATATTGTTTCTTGAGTGAAATGACTTGTAATGTTAACCCGTTTTCTCAATAAAAAATACTATAAAATATATAAAATAATAACTAACGATACTACAGCTACCACTAGTACTACTAGAAATAATACTACTACTAATAACTAATCATATGTAACACACTGAGTGGTTAACGTCACCTCTAGCAGCAGTGACGGCCACAGCCAGCGGGGCCACACCGGCCTTGCTGCAGTCCACCGTGAAGGATTGTGGGATATTTGCCCTGACCCCTGACCCCACGCCTGGACCAGACACCTTGACCTTGCTGGAGTCAACCACGTCCTTGACCGGGACCTTGAACGGACTGCCTGGAAAGCCCAGAGAGGGGAAGGTTTGGTTTAGGTTGATAAGGGTCTGGAATAAACGTGGCGACAGATTCAGAAGATCTTCAGTTTAACTATATTGGTTTGTTAATGTATTGGGCTGATATTAAAAATCAGATATTGGCTCGTCGTGTCGAGATTCCAGTTTCAGTGGAGAGTTTTAGTGTCCCATGATGGTCTAAATGTTTCAGAGGCTTTTCACCCTGATGAGAATAAAACTGGGGAAACACCGAACACTTCATTTGGGGGATCTTTTGGCATAAAAATGGCATCAACTAATCTATGACTTGACCTCTATCGGCAACCAGTAGGAAACATCGGCAGGTTGCTGTGACCTCCGACCATTGACCTCCTTACTACTGGTCGTTTGTGACGTTGCCGATTCAACTGTTAGATGACATGCGATGTGGTTTCTGCATCCTCCTGCAGCCTGACCTGAACCACAAACCAACAGCTGTCTTTAAAGTGTCTTTAACGAGGAAACACACTGAGCGTTTCCTGGAGAAAGTCAATTAAGTTAAACCGCAGCTTTTCATCGGCAGCCAGCAACACCGAGCATCAACATTAAACTGAAACATCTTTTCACACCAGTCAGTAAAACATGATTGTTTATGTGTGGGAACACATGACTTTATGAGGAAATCAACATCACATAACATGACACTGATGCAGCTCGGAACTCAGTGGATCAACGCAGAAGGATCTAATCTGATCTAATGAACGGAGAAGATCCTGTTGTTGCATCTGAAGTGTTACGCCCCCGTCTGGCTGTCTGCGGTCACATCACCCTCTCTCCGATGCTGTCAGGTTATGATTCCAACCGAACACTACACCGTCCGTCCGTCTGTCTGGCATGAATTGTTAAACTGCGTGGCATTCCCCTTGAAAGGAGAATGATCCCGTCACCTTACCGGGGATGTGCTGTCCTCCGTAGGTGATGTTGACGTCGTAGAGGCCGGCGGTGAAGGGGACATACTCCACGCTGCAGCTGCCATCTTTGTTGTCTTTACACGACATCTTGGACTCTGACGGACCCTCCACGGTGATGCCCAGACCGCCGATCCCTGCCCCCCTGGAGGGGAAACCAGCAGCACAGCTTGGATTAGGAGACAAGGGAGCGACAACATCCTGCCCGCTGGCTTTTACTTTGACTTTCTGCACATTTGTTTGGCTCCAAAATTAGTTCAAAGTATGTTTTGTAGTGCCTTCGTAATTGTTACTTAATCAAACTGAAGGTTATTCACTTCCTGACCAGGGTAGCGTACCAGTTTCACACAGAAAAATAACATCCTCTGTAGCTGATGATGATTTTATTTAACAGTCGGAAGACTATTTTGCCTCCCCGGTGCCCTGCCCCTTCCACCTGGACGCTATTTATCAATTCAAGAACATATAGAGGACATTATATTACAAATAATTCATACAATAATTAATCTGCACACAACAATAATAAATCATATTCTTTTCAGAAAGAGCAAGGCAAAATTTACAAATAACACAGCTAACTGTCCAGTATTCCCAATACAACACGGCTAACTGTCCAGTATTCCCACTACAACACGGCTAACTGTCCAGTATTCCCACTACAACACAGCTAACTGTCCAGTATTCCCACTACAACACGGTTAACTGTCCAGTATTCCCACTACAACACGGCTAACTGTCCAGTATTCCCACTACAACACAGCTAACTGTCCAGTATTCCCACTACAACACGGTTAACTGTCCAGTATTCCCAGTACAACACGGTTAACTGTCCAGTATTCCCACTACAACATGGCTAACTGTCCAGTATTCCCAGTACAACACGGCTAACTGTCCAGTATTCCCACTACAACACGGCTAACTGTCCAGTATTCCCACTACAACACGGTTAACTGTCCAGTATTCCCAGTACAACACGGCTAACTGTCCAGTATTCCCACTACAACACGGCTAACTGTCCAGTATTCCCAGTACAACACGGCTAACTGTCCAGTATTCCCACTACAACACGGTTAACTGTCCAGTATTCCCAGTACAACACAATTAACTGTCCAGTATTCCCACTACAACATGGCTAACTGTCCAGTATTCCCAGTACAACACGGCTAACTGTCCAGTATTCCCACTACAACACGGCTAACTGTCCAGTATTCCCAGTACAACACGGCTAACTGTCCAGTATTCCCACTACAACACGGTTAACTGTCCAGTATTCCCAGTACAACACAATTAACTGTCCAGTATTCCCACTACAACATGGCTAACTGTCCAGTATTCCCAGTACAACACGGCTAACTGTCCAGTATTCCCACTACAACACGGCTAACTGTCCAGTATTCCCACTACAACACGGCTAACTGTCCAGTATTCCCACTACAACACGGCTAACTGTCCAGTATTCCCACTAACCTGGTGATGATGTTGAAGCTGTTGGGTTTGTCGGTCAGGGCTTGCTGCAGCCCGGGGCCGGTAGCCACCACCCTGCTGGGGTTGCATCCCTCTGAGACGGGAACCCTGAAGGGGCTCTTGGGAACCGGAGCGTCATCGTAGGAAACCTGTACGCTATGGACACCTGAAATACACACAGAGGCAGGTATGACCACACACTACCACTATAGGTACCAAATAACACTGCATCCTTTTATAGTCCTGTTTAGTTTAATGCGAAGAGGCATGGACACTGCCTGGGTTAGGACCATGCTAAACGTGTATGGATGAATATCGGACAGGATATATTAGATAAAAGAGTCCATTAAATAACGTGTTAAATATTTCTAAATATGCATACATGACTCAATCATACACATTTTTACAAGTCTACAAATGTATCCTTCTAAAATGCTTTAAATTAACTAAATATACAAATATGTGTATTTTGTGTGTGAAAACTTCGAGCCCCTCAGGAGTGTAATTATCCTCCGTCTGTGGCTGAGCTTCCGTTTGTCCCGCCCACTTCACTTCACTAAAACTATTCCATCGCATTCAGTCCGAGCGGAGGACAGGCCGGAGGAAAGGCTGCGTACCGGACAGATTTTTCAGGGTTTCTGCAGGTTTCAGCAAGTTAAATTGAAGACGTATTAAGACCTTATTAATGCCACTAAGAATACAAGTTAAGACCAATTTTGCGACAAAATTGAATGCAAAAAACCCCAAACAGTAGTATTTGACAGTCTGCATATGCGATTCCAAAGCTTCAAACTCTGATCGAGGCAGGAAAGTTTCCGCTCTACTGCCAAAAAACAAATCCATTCCTTCAACCATTGAAGGCATAAAGGCAGTCGACATGACTGGTCACATTTTTAAGACCTCTGAAAAAAACTGAAAAATTCACAACAACAAAAACACAATTTAAGACCTTTTAAGGCCTTGAAGTTAGACTTTTTAAGGATCCGCAGAAACCCTGTTTTTGTCTGCAACATCCACTTTACACAGGACTTGTAGACTTAAGATTATTTTTTGCCTTTATTGGACAGTTGATAGTAGAGAGAGGAAAAAAGATTGGAAAGATTGGGGGAGCGAGGGGAATGACATGACGAAGGTCCTTACGCCTTGAGCCACCAGGACGCCTCAAAGTTTGATGCCTCTGGGAAACTAGACTGATCTCGACTTTACTGTAAATGGTCAACAAGCAGTACTGGACATATTAACCTGATTAGCCCAAGGGGAGCGCTACATTGTTACCATAGCGATGCTGTGTACAGCGGCACGTCAACACGACCATGTCTGGTTTGGGGAGATACATGGTGCTACAAACTAGAAGTAAAGCTGGAGGAGGACATTAAAGACTTGATGGGCGCAGGTACAGGAAGTACCGTTCTGATAAGGAGTGTATTCAACGTTATAGGTCCCGTCGGCGTTGTCGGTAACCACACAGTCCGTCAGCGCTCCAGACGGGTTCCTGACCTCCGCCTTCACATGGTCTCCACCTCGCCTGGTCAGAGGACGAGCGTCGACGGTAAACTCGGTAGTGGCTTCTCTGAAAACAGCTACAGGAGAGAGAGAGGAGAGGTTGAGTTTAGTTAAGGGTAGGTCGTTTATTCAAATGGTGGTTCTCTCAGTTTCTAACCCAGTAGAGCCTAATGAACCAAACCCCAGGTAAGCTGCACCTTGTCCTTCCACTCCGGGTCCGAACACCTTGACCTTGGAGGTGTCGATGGCGGGGTCCACCATGACCTTGGCGGGGAAGCCGGGCACAGCCTTGCCTCCGTATTTCAGCAGCAGGGTGTACATGCCGGAGGTCAGGGGGACGTATGTCACGGTGTAGGTCCCGTCCTTGTTGTCCACCACCTCCGTCTTGGCCTTCACACCTGGAGAAAATGGTTTGGGGTTTTAAATTTAGATAGAGAGAAAGCTGGACTCAAATTTCTCAAACATTTAGCTCTCGCTGCCGTTTGGCGCCACCAACATGCCCAATGCAGCTTTAACAAAATAGAACACCAACATCTCCAGTGTGTGCTAGGGGTGTTGTCTTACCGCTACCAGGTCCAGACCCAGTAGGACTGGTGGAGTCTGGCATGGCCTCCAGGCTGAGTTGGCCTGGCTCCGGCCTGGGAGCAGTCCACATTCACCACACTGGTCTCTCCAACCTGGACACAGAGACAGACAGACAGGCAGACAGTCAACATAGTCACTTCAAACTTTAAACTGAATGCTCATTTGACTGTACATTTTTCTCCAGAAAATGGCCTTTCCTACTTTCCTCTCCAAGCCCTCACCTTGGCTCTCTTCAGGCCCGACCCCGAGGCCACCACCTTGGAGGGGTCAAAGGGCATCTGGATGTCAGCTCTGAACGGTGAACCTGGTATGTGCACCTCCTCGAACAGAATATTAACCAGGTAGTCTCCGGGCTCGGTGGGCAAGTAGGACACAGAGCAGGTCCCGTCCCCATTGTCGGAGCACTCAATCTTGGCCTCGGTGGGCCCCTCCACCGTCAAGCCCAGGCCCCCGGTACCGGCACCTTTGGTGTCGATGGTGAACTCTGCCGGGTTTCCCACCAAACCGCCCTTCAGACCAGGACCAAACGCTTTAACCTGGAAGGAAAAGAAAGCAAGGGTGGATGGTGATACTGTGTAGCTCAACACTGCCAAGGTTGGGGGTTTGAATCCCACTGCCCCCGTACATTAATCATTTAATAGTAATCAATTCACAACTGTAGTTGTATAGTAAAATAAAATTAATAAAGTAAACATATTAACAATAAGTTCTAATAAAGGAAAAATGGGCGCTGGTCCATTGAGGCCCACATCTCGTTAAGCTCTAGAGCTCGTTAAGATCCAGAGCTCGTTAAGATCCAGAGCTCGTTAAGCATAAGAGCTTGTTAATTAACAACACCAGTACAGCAAAATGAGAGCAATCATAGTTTAGGGCTAGTGGATATAACTGCTGTTGAGGAGAGGAGAGATAAAAGAGAAAAAGGAAAAAAGAAAACATAAGACCAGACCAGAATTAACTACATAGACTAGACCAGACTACAACAGAACAGAGAGAGCACCTTGCTGGGGTCTGGGGGTAGCTGGGCCTCCACGGGGAAGGGGCTGCCAGGGACGGGATGTCCGTCGTAGGACACGGTGAGGGCGTACAGCCCCTCCTCAGTGGGAGTGTAGCGGACCAGGCTGCAGGAGGCTTTACTGGGCTGGGGGTCCACCCTGCAGGGCACCGACCGCTGGCTGGGGCTCAGCTAGCAGTTAATAATAATAATAGTTAATAAAGTAACTGGTTTGAATGGGGCTCAGATAACAGTTAATAATAATAATAATAATAATAACATAAAATGTCGTGGAGCATCTCTGAGACTCACCAGTGCCACCTCCAGGTGACCTTGACCTCCTGCTCCCTTGGTGTCCACCGCAAACTCCTGGTCCTGACCGACCTCCACTCCTGGGGGGGAAGGGGGGGGGGGGGTGACAAGAGATTTTTCCATTGGATCAAATCAATTAAATTAGCTACACATTAGTGAAAGACTTCAATTCATACATGATGTATCAAATTAGAAAGACTGAATGGAAACAGCAAATTCAGAAAGAAATTATGCAGGAATCAGTGATGACGTCTGTAAAATATCCACCCTGAATGTGTTGTCATTCCCATGTGTGAGACGCCCGTCGCTGTTGTATGACCGTTAGTTGGTAGAGTATTTATTGGTCTTCAGACAGAATGAAATATGACATCATCAATACTAATGTATTGTCGATTTATTTGCTTCAACCCAGCTGATGGAAATACCACATTTTCCAGGCAGGCAGACAGGCAGGCAGGCAGACAGACAGACAGACAGACAGACAGACAGACAGACAGACAGACAGACAGACTCCTTACTTCCATCCAGGCCATCCACGGTGACCTTGCTGAGGTCGAGCGGGGCCGCCACCCCGACGGTGAAGGGGCTCTCAGGGATTGGATCTCCTCCGAACTTCACCACCATCACCATCTCCCCCTGCAGAGCCAACGCTTCAGCATGTTACTGTGTTCAATGTCATTTTACTGTAAAGGTGTTGTACAGGTGTGTATTTGACCTGCCTGTTGTTCAGGTGTGTATTTGACCTGCCTGGTGTACAGGTGTGTATTTGACCTGCCTGGTGTACAGGTGTGTATTTGGCGTACCTGTTGTACAGGTGTGTATTTGACCTGCCTGTTGTTCAGGTGTGTATTTGACCTGCCTGTTGTTCAGGTGTGTATTTGACCTGCCTGGTGTACAGGTGTGTATTTGGCGTACCTGTTGTACAGGTGTGTATTTGACCTACCTGTTGTACAGGTGTGTATTTGACCTGCCTGTTTTTCCGGTGTGTATTTGACCTGCCAGGTGTACAGGGTGTGTATTTGACCTACCTGGTGTACAGGTGTGTATTTTGGCGTACCTGGTGTACAGGTGTGTATTTGACCTACCTGGTGTACAGGTGTGTATTTGACCTACCTGGTGTACAGGTGTGTATTTGGCGTACCTGGTGTACAGGTGTGTATTTGAGCCTACCTGGTGTACAGGTGTGTATTTGGCGTACCTGTTGTACAGGTGTGTATTTGACCTACCTGTTGTACAGGTGTGTATTTGGCGTACCTGTTGTACAGGTGTGTATTTGACGGTGTGGGAGTAGTCATAGTTGTCGATGACGTCGAAGTCATGGACGGGGGACGAGAAGGAAACGTCCAGCGGAGCTTTACCGGCTCCTTTAGTCAACACTGTGAAATGAGTCGGCTTACCACTCTCTATACCTGAGAGAGAGAGAGAGAGAGAGAGAGAGAGAGAGAGAGAGAGAGAGAGAGAGACATTTTAGGTTTTTATGTGTTTGATAATTTGCTGTCAGCCTGAGTGAGTGTGTGTGTGTGTGTGTGTGTGTGTGTGTGTGTGTGTGTGTGTGTGTGTGTCTCACCAGTGCGAGCCAGTCCAGGTCCCTCTGCCTTTACTTTTGAGGCATCATGGGAAGGATCAACTTTGACCCGGAAGGGACTTTGTGGGACTTCCTACACAGACAGGAAATGAATCAAGAAATACCATTCTAATAACAGGGAGTTGACCAGTACAACCACAGTCTCTACTGGTTCCACTGGGAGCTGACCAGTACAACCATGCGTATGTGTGTGTGTCTCTACCTGGTCAGTAAACAGGACTTTAACAGTGAGCCTCCCGGCAGCAGGGGGGATGTATTTAACAGTGAAGGTGTCGTTGGCGTTGGGGATGATGTCGAAGTCCACGTCCACCTCTTTGTCACTGATCATGTTGGCATCACACTTAATACCCACACTGACGTCACCTGGACACACACACACACACACACACACACACACACACACACACACACACACACACACACAGGAAGTGCAGTGAGTAAGGACCTGGGTTCAAGCCTGCATGTCGGTGAGTGTCTGTCCTGCTGAAGTGTCCTTGAGCAAGACGCTGAGTACCACAGCAGAACCCGTCATGTTCTGGGTACAGGGACTATTGCAGCTTTATACTGAGCCACTGACACAAACACACCAGTGACAACCATCCTCGTTCTGTGTGCAGGTTAAACACTACATTTGGGCCAATCAGTATCGAGATCTAGAAATGTGTAAAAGGTCAAAGTCAAATAGTTTGTAGGGTCATGTGCATTGTCTTTTCTTTTTGGCATTTGTGGCTCCACATTGGTTGATTGTACAAATGATGCAATCACCTTGGATAAACCAGTAAATAAATACATGAAAAAGACAGAGGGGAAAATGGTAGAAAATACAATATTGCGAACGTTGGTGGTCCTGGAAGCAAATGTGTAGAGTAAAGATAACTGGATATGTGCAGCAAGTCTCAGATCATTCAAACCTGTTCCAGTTCCTCCAGTACTGTTGGCAGTGGTGAGATGCATCATTCCCCAGATGCATCTTGTTTGCATCTGGGGTTTAACTGGGCTTTCTGGGATTTTCAAAAAGACACTGATTAGCCCACGGGGGGGCGCTGCATCATTTGCTTTTTCTGTTCATTCACTCGTTTATTTGTTTGTCTCTGGGAAGCTGGGCTGACATAAGGCCTGCTGTAAACAGTCAGCTAGCAGGACTGGACTAGCTGTGTTTCCTGCTGCAGAACAGCGGCATCAATCAGAGCAGAGGAATTCAGAGTATGGTAGGAATGAGGCAGGAAACCAAGTCTGACAACAGAACCAGGGAGACCAACCAACCACCACCAGCAGGGTGGGTCGACTGAAACCTCAACTCATCTAGAATCACTTCACATCTCCACACCGTTCAGCACCGCTAAGTATGACGTGGATACATCATCACGGACATGTGCAGGAAGCAGGAAGGCGGGACAGAGGAACATCAGGTTACAACATCATTTCTTATAAGAAGAGATCTAAAGAAAGCCATAACCTGGTTAAAGTGGTTAGTGCATCTTCACAGACATCACATGAAGCTGTGATCTGGTTGGAAGCACAATGAGGGTAAGATCCTCCTTCAGCTGGTTCCTCTGGTCTGAACCAGAGTGTAAAGACCAATCACAAGCCAGACAGAAGTCCCATGACTCCCCAGCAGCTGGTTGATTGGTTGAGTTCTGGTAACCTGTCATCCCACCAGGTTAGAGAGTCCAAACCAACCTGGTTCCAGTCTGTCACTTGATCTACCATGATGGACTTGTCTGCTCTTCTCTGGTGTTCATACCAGTTAAGAACACATGAAGAAATCTAAATCTAAATGAAACATAAAATGCACGAATGGTTGTGTCAGTGTAATCACGACAGTGTGTGTTCAGGGAGGCAGTTCAGAGTGATCAATTTCCTGTCAGGATTTTTCTGCCTTGAGATCATAGACAGGACATACCAGTGAGAGGTGTGTAGTGTCAAAGAAGGAAAGGTGGGATGGTTAGAGAGTGTGTTTGTATGTGTGATGACATCATACACAGAACATGTAAAAGTGATTGTGTGTGTGTGTGTGTGTGTGTGTTACCTTCCCCGGCTCCTGTACAGTCCACAGTGAAGTGTGTTGGTTCGTTGGCCTTCAGTCCTGTCCTCTCCACTCCCGGACCAAACACCTTCACCATGTGTGGATGGCTGCCTTTCCCGACATTCACCTGAAGCAGCGACAGGAAATGACATCATATCACTATAATAATTTATATTTATGAGGATTATTAAGGGAAACCTTAGTTTAGTGGTGTAATTTACTGTTTTGGTGAACTTTCCCTCAACTTGCCTTCAGTTAGTGGTTTCCTACGTTTCCCAGAATGCCTTTCAACAACCCCCATAGAGCGTGTCTGAATTTATTCCATTCAGCCGTGGGTGATACGTGGAGGTAAAGAGAGCGATAGCGATAAAGGAGCAAGAGTTTATCTAGTCGAGAAAAAGAGAATTGTGGCCCTTACGCAAAACTCAACATTACTTGTAGCCGCATTGCATTCTGGTCTATCTTGGCTACTGCATTGCATTCTGGTCCATCCTGGCTACTGCATTGCATTCTGGTCTATCTTGGCTACTGCATTGCATTCTGGTCTATCTCCTGTCGGTGGAGAAATTGGTCTCTCTCTCTCCTCTGATGGATTTCTCCTGTATGATTGTTGATCGTCGGTCTAGAAAGAAGCCCTTGCTCTTTGATTCTGATTGGCTGACACCAAAACCTGACGGTTACCGTTGATGGTTTAGATCATGAAACATTTTGATATCAGACTGAGAAGACTGCTGGAGGTTTACAGGTTTACTTTAATTTCATAAATCTCCTATTTAGTACAACATCTTTGCATCATAATGTACGGCATTCTGCCAGAACATGTATATATAGTATATATATAGTATAGTATAGTATAGTCTATATAGATGACATGTATAATTACTGTCTATATAGATGACATGTATAGTTACTGTCTATATAAATGACATGTATAGTTACTGTCTATATAGATGATGTATAGTTACTGACTATATAGATGATGTATAGTTACTGACTATATAGATGACATGTATAGTTACTGACTATATAGATGATGTATAGTTACTGACTATATAGATGACATGTATAGTTACTGACTATATAGATGATGTATAGTTACTGACTATATAGATGACATGTATAGTTGCTGACTATATAGATGATGTATAGTTACTGTCTATATAGATGACATGTATAGTTACTGACTATATAGATGATGTATAGCTACTGACTATATAGATGATGTATAGTTACTGTCTATATAGATGATGTATAGTTACTGTCTATATAGATGACATGTATAGTTACTGACTATATAGATGATGTATAGTTACTGTCTATATAGATGATGTATAGTTACTGACTATATAGATGATGTATAGTTACTGACTATATAGATGATGTATAGTTACTGTCTATATAGATGATGTATAGTTACTGACTATATAGATGACTTGTATAGTTACTGACTATATAGATGTATAGTTACTGACTATATAGATGATGTATAGTTACTGACTATATAGATGACATGTATAGTTACTGACTATATAGATGACTTGTATAGTTACTGTCTATATAGATGACTTGTATAGTTACTGACTATATAGATGACTTGTATAGTTACTGACTATATAGATGACATGTATAGTTACTGACTATATAGATGATGTATAGTTACTGACTATATAGATGATGTATAGTTACTGACTATATAGATGACTTGTATAGTTACTGACTATATAGAAGACATGTATAGTTACTGACTATATAGATGACATGTATAGTTACTGACTATATAGATGATGTATAGTTACTGACTATATAGATGATGTATAGTTACTGACTATATAGATGACATGTATAGTTACTGACTATATAGATGATGTATAGTTACTGTCTATATAGATGATGTATAGTTACTGACTATATAGATGACTTGTATAGTTACTGACTATATAGATGTATAGTTACTGACTATATAGATGATGTATAGTTACTGACTATATAGATGACATGTATAGTTACTGACTATATAGATGACTTGTATAGTTACTGACTATATAGATGTATAGTTACTGACTATATAGATGATGTATAGTTACTGACTATATAGATGACATGTATAGTTACTGACTATATAGATGATGTATAGTTACTGACTATATAGATGACATGTATAGTTACTGACTATATAGATGACTTGTATAGTTACTGACTATATAGATGTATAGTTACTGACTATATAGATGATGTATAGTTACTGACTATATAGATGACATGTATAGTTACTGACTATATAGATGACTTGTATAGTTACTGTCTATATAGATGACTTGTATAGTTACTGACTATATAGATGACTTGTATAGTTACTGACTATATAGATGACATGTATAGTTACTGACTATATAGATGATGTATAGTTACTGACTATATAGATGATGTATAGTTACTGACTATATAGATGACTTGTATAGTTACTGACTATATAGAAGACATGTATAGTTACTGACTATATAGATGACATGTATAGTTACTGACTATATAGATGATGTATAGTTACTGACTATATAGATGATGTATAGTTACTGACTATATAGATGATGTATAGTTACTGACTATATAGATGACATGTATAGTTACTGACTATATAGATGATGTATAGTTACTGTCTATATAGATGATGTATAGTTACTGACTATATAGATGACTTGTATAGTTACTGACTATATAGATGTATAGTTACTGACTATATAGATGATGTATAGTTACTGACTATATAGATGACATGTATAGTTACTGACTATATAGATGACATGTATAGTTACTGACTATATAGATGACTTGTATAGTTACTGACTATATAGATGTATAGTTACTGACTATATAGATGATGTATAGTTACTGACTATATAGATGACATGTATAGTTACTGACTATATAGATGACATGTATAGTTACTGACTATATAGATGATGTATAGTTACTGACTATATAGATGACATGTATAGTTACTGACTATATAGATGATGTAGTTACTGACTATATAGATGACATGTATAGTTACTGACTATATAGATGTATAGTTACTGACTATATAGATGATGTATAGTTACTGACTATATAGATGACATGTATAGTTACTGACTATATAGATGATGTATAGTTACTGACTATATAGATGATGTATAGTTACTGACTATATAGATGACATGTATAGTTACTGACTATATAGATGACTTGTATAGTTACTGACTATATAGATGATGTATAGTTACTGACTATATAGATGATGTATAGTTACTGACTATATAGATGACATGTATAGTTACTGACTATATAGATGACATGTATAGTTACTGACTATATAGATGACTTGTATAGTTACTGTCTATATAGATGACTTGTATAGTTACTGACTATATAGATGACATGTATAGTTACTGACTATATAGATGATGTATAGTTACTGACTATATAGATGATGTATAGTTACTGACTATATAGATGATGTATAGTTACTGACTATATAGATGACTTGTATAGTTACTGACTATATAGATGATGTATAGTTACTGACTATATAGATGATGTATAGTTACTGACTATATAGATGACATGTATAGTTACTGACTATATAGATGACATGTATAGTTACTGACTATATAGATGATGTATAGTTACTGACTATATAGATGACATGTATAGTTACTGACTATATAGATGACTTGTATAGTTACTGTCTATATAGATGACTTGTATAGTTACTGACTATATAGATGATGTATAGTTACTGACTATATAGATGACATGTATAGTTACTGACTATATAGATGATGTATAGTTACTGACTATATAGATGACATGTATAGTTACTGACTATATAGATGACTTGTATAGTTACTGTCTATATAGATGACTTGTATAGTTACTGACTATATAGATGATGTATAGTTACTGACTATATAGATGACATGTATAGTTACTGACTATATAGATGACTTGTATAGTTACTGACTATATAGATGACATGTATAGTTACTGACTATATAGATGACATGTATAGTTACTGACTATATAGATGATGTATAGTTACTGACTATATAGATGATGTATAGTTACTGTCTATATAGATGACATGTATAGTTACTGTCTATATAGATGACTTGTATAGTTACTGACTATATAGATGACTTGTATAGTTACTGACTATATAGATGATGTATAGTTACTGACTATATAGATGACATGTATAGTTACTGTCTATATAGATGACATGTATAGTTACTGTCTATATAGATGACTTGTATAGTTACTGACTATATAGATGACTTGTATAGTTACTGACTATATAGATGACATGTATAGTTACTGACTATATAGATGATGTATAGTTACTGACTATATAGATGACATGTATAGTTACTGACTATATAGATGATGTATAGTTACTGACTATATAGATGATGTATAGTTACTGTCTATATAGATGACATGTATAGTTACTGTCTATATAGATGATGTATAGTTACTGACTATATAGATGACATGTTTAGTTACTGTCTATATAGATGACTTGTATAGTTACTGACTATATAGATGACATGTATAGTTACTGACTATATAGATGACATGTATAGTTACTGTCTATATAGATGATGTATAGTTACTGACTATATAGATGACTTGTATCTATATAGTCAGTAACTATACAAGTCTGCTATTTGCAGTGTATGTGTTGTGTCTGTAGTTTTTTCTGGTCACCAAGTCACCAAGACAAATTCCTGCATATTTTAGGGATGTTTTGATTAAAGTGATTCTGATTTGAAAGAATGGCACAGAGGATGCAGAACGTCATGCATTTGTTTAGTTGCATATACTTTATAGAATCTCTAAAATACAACATTAAACTAAAACTTAATAGAAAATATAGAATGCATCACAGAAACTAACAAAAGAAACCTAGTGTGGGAACTAACTAAGCTTCAAATTAAATCCCAATGGGTCACCAAAACCTTACAACCCAAAAGGAAAGCAAATGAACCAAACACAGAAAAACATTTAAATGAAATGTCTCGATTTATTATTGAAACTAATTCACTTTCCACTGAGGTTGATAAATAGAGTTGAAATGAACTAGGATTCTAATACAGTTGATGAACACGGCTGAGCTTCAGTCAACATGTTGCATACAGACAGAGACTCAAACCACATCTGGCAAAAAAGAGAATGAGACTCAATACATCACTCACTGAGTAGTGTTTCCAATTCAAGTAAGAAAAACAACTACAACTGTTGTTACTAAAATGTGTTTTTTCCAATAGTTCTGATTTACCTTTAGGCAAAACTTATGGAGGTTTGATGTTGTGGCTGCCGAAGCATTAGCTGACAATCTGTTACGTTGTGGTCCAACATGAACCTCTGATTCACACTGGCTTCCCGTTCTCATGTTTAATGGAAGGGAGGTGCTGCTGCAGGTCCATCTATCAACAGAAAGGCTGCAGGAACATGCAGTCGATGCCAGGTACCTTGCAGGCTGCTGCAGCTCTGAACATGCCCTCTGGACCAGTCTGCACTGACAGATTGATGAAGTCATCTCTTCAACATGGTGACATCAGTTGTGGACCTGTGCCAATACTTCTGGACCAGTTGAACCCTTCTGGACCATTTCAAACACCTTTGGACCAGTACAAACCCTCCTGGACCAGCAAAACTCTTCTGGACCTGTCTAAACCCTTCTGGACCATACAAACTATTTTGGACCATGCAGTACAGACCCTCCTGGACCAGCAAAACCCTCCTGGACCAATCCAAACCCTTCTGGACCAGTACAAACATTTATGGACCAGTACAAACTATTTTGGACCAGTACAGACCCTGCTGGACCAGTACAAACTATTTTGGACCAGTACAGACCCTGCTGGACCAGTACAAACTCTTTTCAGACTACTGCTGAGTGTGACTTCGTTCTAGCTGACTGTTTGATATGTTAGCTTCCTTCCTGTTTCTCTACAGCACTTCAAACTTTGAGAACAGTGCTCTGAAAATACAACGTCAGTCGATCCAGACCTCGGGCAAGTTTTTCCTTCTGGACTAGTACCAATGCTGTCGTGCTAACAGAGAAGTGTCTCTGCCAACTCTTGAAGCCTACCGGCATCGTTGTAAACTCCTCAATAACACACGGCAGGTCTCCAAAGGCATCTACGGCCGTTTGGCAGAGTCAGATGAGAACTCTAAGTGAATATTTCACCTGTGAGTAAACCGATGAATCATCTCACGACACCGGTGAGAAGAACAGACAGCCAGTAAACAAAGTCAGAAAACGAACGGTGATTATAAAATGTTAACGGAGGGTAATAACTAGCAAACAGTGATAAAAACAAAATGAAAGGTGGTTACAGTGTTACAGTGCATAGAGGACTGGTTAGTGCACATCTCAATGAAAACCTCTTAACTTCAATATTACAAGCAACCAATAGTAAGGAGGTCAAGGGTCAGAGCCCACAGCACTCAGAGATCAACAGATTTGATTTAGATAACATGTCAGAAAATTACTTACTTGTTAGAATGTAAGAAAATGTATGGATATCAATTTACAAAATCTTAATTTTTGAAATGCACATTGTCTGGAGTTAGAAGGTTTTCATCCAAAAGCCACGAAACAGTGATTTACAAAAACATTAAGTGCAGGGCTACAGAACTTCACTCATCTGAACCTCTCACACATCCAAACTCACTGGGTTAAAGACAAAATCCTGAATTTGATCTGAATTTTGGGTGAAGTAAATGATGCACTTTAGGCTGTTTGGAACTTTTGGAGCCCATCATAACTCAGAATACACTTGTTTTACTGCATCTAAATCCATGTAAAACTCATTTTAAAAGAGTTAAAAAGAATTCTCTTATCCAATGAATCACTATGTAAACAAACCCAGTAGTGGGGTGCCAGTACGTCAGCAGGGGGCGCTGTGCTGAATTCTTTAGTCATTTAGTTATTTTCCTATCCACAGCGACTTGCTCAGCAGTGTCTTGCTCAAGGACACTTTGACAGGTCACATGACTATTGATGGATACACCTAATGGTCATTGCAGGAATCGAACCTGTGACCTTTGAGTTAGAACAGCGCTGCACGGGTTGGGCCTTTAACGGAGCAGGGATAACAAACGTAATAAGAGAGATCACGCTGACCAGACGGCTCGATGTATTCAATGATCCAAACACAGCGGTTTGAACAAGCTTCGTTCAGAGGGGTGAAGTTCTGGTGTGGTGAGATCCTACTAGACAAACGAAGGGCGGGTGCAGTGCAGACAGGGTTGGGTAGTCCAAATGATTCAATTACATCATTGTAAGTAAATTATAAACATAAATATAAACAACAGCTATTCTTTTGTTATAGGTCTAAAATCTGTTATGATTAGTGACATTGGAGTATCATTAAGTTGAAACAAATCACGGGTAGTTACAGTGCATAGAAAGGTTACAGATTAAATGCAATCGCGACAAAGAAAATGCAATGTTCAGTCAAATAAATCAAAACACGACAGCGTTTGTTAAATGTATAAAATATGTGCAATCATGTTATAGACAGTGTTAGACAGTCATAGCATTGACAATCAACAGCAAAACATTGTTCCATTTTAGTGACGTTAGTGCTAGATTAGGATCAACTTCATGTCAGAAAAGTCAGAACAATTAAACCAAACGGTCTAATTAGGTTTCCAAGTCATACATCCATCACACCATCCACCAACTAAAGGCTACTAACCTTTAGCAGTGGCTAGTAAGGCTGTCAGCTCCACTAGCCACTAGGCCGGCAACCAGTTCAGTCTAGTCTATTCTAAAAACTAAGAAATCAAATTGGCGAGTGACAAAAAACACAAACACACTCAAACACACTTCCACTAACTACCACACTCACTTCATCTTCCCCATCAGGGCTTGTTAGGTTCTGTGGTGTTTTTCTGTTTCCCACCATGCTGAATGTTTCTGTTAAACAATCCATCTCTCTATTTTATTGTAATACTGGTTGTGTTTTTATTCTTTGTGATTTTAATGTTAAGTGTCTTTATAAAATAAATGTATTATTATTATATCAATGTGCTTGAGCAGTGCACGTCTCTTCAGCTTTGCTGCTCGTTTTGCTCTTTTGTTCACGTCTTCCGTTTGACTTGAGGTCAGATGATTTTATATTTCATCTCAACCTGCAGTTTTATCTTCTTGTTTTTTATAATATTTTTTTTTATCACTTTACTTCTCTGTTTTGTCATCAGCTAAACTAAAAGCTGTACTTCTCCTCAGTATAGGTAGTAATGATAATCAGAGGCTTCTTAGTTTTAGAATCTGAGTATTTTGATTGGACCGTTGTAAAACGCTCCTCTGGAACCGCCGGGTCCAATTGGACCTTGCCGCTTTCTGCCTCGACTAAGGGCTCTGATTGGACGACCCTCACGCTTCCTGCCTTAACTGGGTCCTCTGATTGGAGTGGGTTAGCACTTCCTGACGTAACGGGGTGCTGTGATTGGCTGCTTACCCGGAAGGGACTGTTGGGGACGCTGGCTCCTCCCCAGGCGACGGCCACCGTGTGTTTGAGAGGGGAGGCGGGGCTGTAGGAGCACGAGTACACCCCCTCCCCTTTACTCCTCACCTTCACGTTGACAGGAAGTCCTTCTGCGTCCTGACAGACAGACAGGAAGATAGACAGACAGTTAAGGTGGTGGTATCCTCACAATGAAGTCGTACTTGCCCAAAAAAGAAAAAAACAGTCAAACACATCGTCGCCGTGTTGTTCGTTTATTTACTCTCCGTAACCTAGGGAAACTGGAGAGTGAAAAAAAGGCGCCTGAGGGAATGTATTAGGGTTCAGAAACCATTTGATCAGTCAGTCGACCAGCAGACTAGCATGAAGGCAATGAACCAGAAAAGGAAATGGAGACGCTTTTCCAAAAGGCAGCACAACCAATCACGTGATATTTTAGACCAACTGCGGACGGTCATCACGACTTTGGACAGCAAGGCGGTTCACGAGTCCAACCTGGAACTTTCCCCCCCCGAAAACGTGTCTTTTGTTCAAACAAACCTGCCATAATTTGTTTCCAGAGCCAGTATACCGTGGCCTTCAGCTAGCGGTAGACGAGCTAACAGCAACAGTACATAGCACATGCACATCGTACGTCCTTCGATAAGTTTGTGTATTGCGTTAGTGATCCAACAGTCGGATAATGTTGAACCATTTGCTGTTGTTTTGGTCACACGGTCACGGCTGCTATCTTTGTATTTCATCCAATGAAGCACCTTTGAACTGA
>JAXDDX010000246.1:192500-207500 GCA_034670405.1 Hoplostethus atlanticus
GCAAACCAAAACTATTAATGTTGTCTACTAAAATATCAATGTCCCTTTGTTTGTTTGTTAAAACAACAAGGTCATCTGCATAAGCAGATAGTTTAAAATTGGTGTTGCAGCCAGGAAACTGAACTCCAGACAGCTCTGTCCTCAGTTTGTGCAGCAGGGGCTCTATGGCCAGAGAGTACAGCATACCAGACATAGAGCAACCCTGCCTGATTCCCCTCTGGACTTTAAAAGGGGCACTCAAACCACCGTTGATTTTAAGTACACTCTCAATGTCACTGTACAGAACCTGGATCTTAGCTATAAGCCCAGGGCTGAAACCAAATGCTTCCAAAGTTTGCCACAAGTACTGGTGTTCAACCCGGTCAAAAGCCTTTTCCTGATCTATGGAAATAAGACCAGTTTCAAGTCCCAATGAACTAGAGACGTCCAAAATATCCCGAATTAGGCTAACATTGTCAGTGATCAACCTGCCGGGTACACAGTAAGTTTGGTCGACGTGAACAACCTGCCCCATCACTTCTCTCAGCCGGGTAGCCAACACCTTGGAGAGGAGCTTATAGTCTGTACAGAGCAGTGACACAGGCCTCCAGTTCTTCAGCTCCTGCAGATCTCCTTTCTTGGGCAGCAGAGTGAGGACTGCCCTCCTACAGCTCAATGGCAACCGACCCTCCGTGAGACTGTCCCGCAGAACAGCCAACAGGTCTTCACCAATCACCGGCCAGAAAGTCTTATAGAAGTCCACCGGTAGACCGTCGATACCCGGTGCCTTGCCAGTCTCCAAACTCTGCAGAGCTGCCTGCAACTCAGCCATGGACAGCTCTGCCTCAAGTTTTGCTGTGCAGTCCTCACTGATCTTAGGTAGACCGTTAAAAAAGCTCTGTGCCACTGCTAGCTCCTCGTTGTGTTCTGTCCCATACAGATCCCTGTAGAAGGCTGCAGCATATCTGCGAACCTCAGTTGACTCAGTCAAAATCTCTCCTGTGCTAGAACGCAATGAATGGAAGAGCTTTCTTTGCCCATTCTTGCGTTCCAGCCCAAAGAAGAAATGTGATGGGGCGTCCATCTGGCTGATTTTCTGGAACCTGGAACGTACCAGAGCTCCCTGTGCTACCACACCCAGCAGGTCACTCAAAGCTGACTTTTTGGATTTGAGAACCTCAATGTGGCCTCGATCTCCTGTGGAATCTGCTAAACCCTGGATTTCCACCACTTCAATCTCTAGATCCCTCATAGATCTGGTTATGTCCCTTGTGACATTGTGAGTGTACTGCTGGCACAACTGCTTTATCAGGCTCTTCCCAACATCCCACCACTGTTGCAAAGAAATAAAATCAGCCTTCTTGTTTCTGTGTTCACTCCAGAAAAAACTAAAAACATTTCTGAAATGATTATCACTAACCAGACTTGTATTGAAGTGCCAAAAAGCACTGTTTGGTTTGACATTCTTTATGAAAGCAGAGCACTGCACGAGGGAATGATCAGAGAAACCGACCGGGCTGATAAAACATCTTTTAAAAACACTAAAATGATGCTTAAAACAATAAAAACGATCAAGTCTAGCCATGGAGAGCAAGTTGTCCTTACTGTGAGACCAAGTGTACTGTCTTTGTTTGTTATAAAAACATCTCCATACGTCACGTAGCTCATGAGACTGAACTATACGTCCCAGACGCTTCAGAGAAGCTGAATGAGGTTCCTGGTGGTTCCTGTCTAATTTATCGTTCTCAGTGCAGTTAAAATCACCACCTAAAAACAGATAATCCTCACGGTTGCAGTTCTGGATAGCATCACACAATGTGTCCAGAAAAACCAAACGATCACTGGGCATAGTTGGAGCATAGACATTTAAAAACACCATTTTCACATTTTCATATTGAGCACTGATTTTCAGTAAACGTCCCTCAACAACATTCTCCACTACATAAGAATAAGGTAAAAACTGTTCAGAAAATAAAATCCCAACACCGCCACTATTGTTGGACTTGTGGCTGAGGAAGACTTCCCCACTCCATTCCCTTTTCCAGTCAGTTACAATGTCGTCGGTACTGTGCGTTTCCTGCACAAACATTACATCTAGGTTCTTTAACTTAATTAAGTTAAAAAGAGAAGCTCTTTTCAGATCATCCCTCGCTCCATTGAGGTTTAAGGTGCCTATTTTTATGTCACACATGGAGAAAAGGGAGCTGAGTCCTATCACAAACAGAGCAGTACTAACCATAACAGCAAAATAGTTGAGACTAAGCTTAGTCGTCATCAAGAGTCTGTGCCTTCACCTTCTGAACTAGTTTCCTGAGGCGGAAAACCTCCTGGTCAGTGAATGTTTCTTCACCTAAATCTCCTGTGTTCTTCAAAAGGTTCCTGACTGAATACAAGAAGAGATTCAGGTCTGGAAAAAAGTTCTCTACCTTGAGGGCCCTTGCCCCCTTGTTGTCTACCAGAAATTTTCTAATACTAGTGATAGAATAGCCATCTTGAGTATCTACTTGCATTTTGACAGGGGTTGGACTCACATCACTGTCACTTTCCTCCATGTTCTCCTCCAGTTGTGAGGAAGGAGGATTTGTGATTTTCCTGGAGGATTTTTTGGGACCTGAGTTGTTTGACCGACCCTCTGAGGTTTTCCTTTTCACTGGCACTTTCAACAGTTCATCATCCATCTGTATGTCTTCATCTGTTACTACAGACCCTGCCACTCTAGAGTAGGTCTGTCCTTCCTGTTCCTTCTGCTCACTCTGTTCCTTCTGTCCTACCTGTGTCTTCTGTCCTATCTGTCCTACCTGTTCTTTCTCTCCTACCTGTTCCTTCTGCCCTACCTGATCCTTCTGCCCTACCTGATCCTTCTGTCCTACCTGTTCTTTCTGCCCTACCTGTTCTTTCTGCCCTATCTGTTCCTTCTGCCCTACCTGATCCTTCTGTCCTACCTGTTCTTTCTGCCCTACCTGTTCTTTCTGTCCTACCTGTTCCTTCTGCCCTACCTGTTCTTTCTGCCCTATCTGTTCCTTCTGCCCTACCTGTTCATCAGCCTTAGTTTCATTTTGTTTCTCAGTCTCAATATTGTTCTCGGGCTGTTTCTCATCATTCTGCCCGTCCCGTACCTCCTGTCCACTATCCCCACCGTCACTGGTTGACGCGCCGCTGCCGTCCGCAGCGGGCGGCGGGTTTCGAGCGGCAGGCGTCTTAACATTTCTCTCGGGACACGAGCGAATTAAATGCCCCTCCACGCCACATCCAAAGCACTTCATAGTTTCTGATGTTGCATAAACCGTGTAGTCAAACTCATCCACCTTAAACTTAAGCGCCAGATTAAAATCCCCGACATTGTTTTTGAAAATCATCAACAGTTGTCTCCTAAAAGACACCACATGTTTAAGCAGCGGAGATTTACACCTTAGAGGAACCATCTTTATCGGCGACACTAGTCGTCCATGTCTTGCCAGTTCCTTCTCCAAAGCCTCGTTGCTGATGAACGGCGGAACATTGGACAAGGTGATTCTCCTCGCCGGGTTAACCAGCAGGAGGACGGGGGTGAAGGTGTCATTTACGACCACACCACGTTCAACAACCTCGTTGGCTTTCTCGATACTGTCTAGAAAAATGACCACAGCATTGTTCATCCTTGACGCAGACTTAACGCTGCTGTAGCCCACCACCTCTCCTACCGCTAAGCTGCACTCCTCCACCGAGCAGCTGACAGCCGGGGCCAGCTTCACAGCATGCCGGCGTGTCAGCTTCTCCAACCCCAAACCTACGCCAACAGCGGGCATGCTGCCACGCCGGGCCGGTAGCACCGCTACCACAAGAAAAAAAAGGGAAACTAACTTAAACTATAACACAAATCCCTCGAAAAAAAAAATAAAGAAAAAACACAAAAAGATGAAAAAACAGATAGAAAAGAGAAAGTTTGAATGCTCACTCAACAAAGCAAACACGCCTCGCTGCGCTCCATCCTCCCACTTCCGCTCAGAAGAGAGAGAGAGAGAGGAGAGGAGAGAGAGAAGAGGAGGGGACACAGAAGAGAGAGAGGAGGAGAGAAGAAGAGACAGAGAGGACAGAGAGAGAGAGAGAACCAGAGGGGAAGAGGACAAAAGAGGAGAGAGAGAGAGGAGGACAGAGCAGGAGAGAGAGAGAGAGACAGAGACGAGACGGGAGGAGACGAAAAGAAGAGATAGAGAGAGAGAACAGGAGAGAGGAGAGACACGAGGGAGAGGAGAGAGAAGAAGAGAAAACGAGCAGAGAGAGAGACGGGAAGAGAGAGGAGACAGAGACAAGAGAGAGACAAAGGAGAAAAAAGGAGAGAAGAAGAGAGAGAAGAGAGAGAGAGAGAGAGACAGAAGACAGGAAGAGAGAGAGAGAGAGAGAAGAGAGAGAGGGGAAAGAGACAGGGAGAGAGAGAGAGACACAGAGGGAGAGGAGAGAACAGAGAGAGAGAGGAGAGAGAGAGAGGGGGAGAGAAGAGAGAGACAGAGAGAGAGAGAAGAACAGAGAGAGAGGAGGAGGGAGAGAGAGGAAACAGAGAGAGAGAGGAGAACAAGAGGAGAGAGATGAAGAGAGACACAGGGGAGCGTAGAAGAACCGTTAGTGTAGTTTGTCTGTCTGGTCAGCAGGTTGATCTCAAAACGGTTGTAAAGGATTTCATGAATGGTAGGTGGACAAGAGAGACCTTGGGGAGAAGAGACACAGTTGATGATGTGAGTGTTAAACAACAAGACAGTGATGGTTAGCTGACAGATACTATGGTTAGCTAGGTAACGAAGTACATGATCTAAAAGAGAGATCAATCAGATGTACAGGATGAAATGATCAGTTCAGTAGAAAAAGGACAGAAATTAAACCATGAAGATTAATTCAGTTGAGAACGGGACAGAAACAAACAGGGTTCAGAGAGGACAAACATGGCGTCAGAGGGGGGAGGGGTACATCACCTGTAAGCTCTGATTTTTACTGTTGGACTCACTGTAAAATGCATCTGGAAGTTGGGTAGATGTCATAAGGAGGTGAATGTAACAATAGACTTGATGAAGCCAGTGGAGGCGGGAGAGGATTATGTATCCTAACCTTATCGGCGTTGTGGTGTGAGGCGAGGAGAGGAGGAGTGATGGCATGAAACAGGAGACGAGCGATGTCCATCGAGTCACAAGAGATCACAGGACGGCGTACCAGAGCCGAGTCGGGACAGTAGAGAAAACACGAGACCGACGGTTGGGAATAGACAGACGATTTTAGACTGAGAGAGACTCAGAGCAAAGACTGGATAAGACAGATTAGACTAGACTAGATGAGATGATGATTAGACAGAAGATTAGGACAGATTAAGACTGAGATTGCTAGATTAGATAGATTAGACTAGAGGGATTAATGAGAGACTAGAGACTGGATTTATATGAGACTAGACTAGAGATTAGACTAGATAAGAGACTGGAGATTAGATTAAGACTAGATTAAATAGATTGCTTATATTAGATAGATCACGAATAGACTGGATTTATGAGGACTAGAGGAAGGAATTCGATTAGACAGATGACTAGACCGAGATGAGAGATTAGATAGACTAGACGGATTAGATTAGACTAGATTGATGGATTAGATTAGACTAGACTGGACGGATTAGATTAGAACTAGACTAGATAGATTAGATTAGACTGATTAGATTAGATAGACAATCAGTCCACATATCAACTAACCTAATAGATACTGATATCAATACAAAAAAAAATGGATTAGTAACATATAGACAGAACGACTCACCCAGCACACCAACGTCAGTGCCGACAGACTCCACTACAAAGTTGGCTGATTTACCCACAATGCCTCCCTCCAGGCCTGGACCCCAGGCTCTGATCTTCTGAGGTCCAGCCTCTGGACCCACCGCCACCTCAAAGGGACTGGAGAGAGAGAGAGAGAGAGAGAGAGAGAGAGAGAGAGAGAGAGAGAGAGAGAGAGACAGAGAGAGAGAGACAGAGAGAGAGAGCCAGAGAGAGAGAGAGAGAGAGAGAGCGAGAGACAGACAGACAGACAGACAGACAGACAGAGAGCGAGCGAGAGCGAGAGCGACAGACAGACAGACAGACAGACAGAGAGAGAGAGAGAGAGAGAGACACACACACACACAGAGAGAGACACAGAGAGAGAGAGAGGTTGATCAGTTTTCTGATATCTGATGTGTGTTAAAGGTTGGACAGTAAATCAATCAACCAATCAAGCGGCTCAGGAGGAATCAGCACCACACACAAGAATCAACAACAGCAGAATATTGTGTTGTAATCCAACCCTCAGCAGTAACTGTGTGTGTGTGTGTGTGTGTGTGTGTGTGTGTGTGGACTTTGACTTTTGAAACTTTCTATAATAGAAATTATATTATATGATAACCATTTATGAATCTGTTTTGTAATGAAACTGTTCATATGAAGTTATCTCGTCTATTCGTTTTTATTCTATTTTTATTTGTTTGTAAGTATCCGCCGCTGCATCGACCCTGTTTCTCTGTGGGGATCAATAAAGTTTCATCTAATCTTATTGCCCCCCCCATCACTACCACGACCATAAAACACACACTGGTTTCACTGGGACCAGCTGACCATAAACCTGTGACATCATTTCCTCCTCGCTGGCCTCCGCAGCGTTTTTACAACCTCAAACAGTTAAAGACCAACTGAGCATCCTGAAGAGAGAAACACTCTCCTGCTGATTCAACCATTCAGGTCAGATGAGGTAACGCCATGACACACACACACACACACACACACACCTCTTGGGGATGTGCTGTCCTCCCCAGGTGATGGAGACGGTGTATTTCCCAGGACTGCTGGGGTGATACTCATAGGAATACACACCGTCCTGACTGGCAGTCTGCTTCACCAGCTCCTCTGCACCCTCTGGACACACACACACACACACACACACACACACACACACACACACACACACACACACACACACACACACACACACACACACACACACACACACACACACACACACACACACACACACACACACACACACACACACACACACACACACACACACACACACACACACACACGTAAAAAAAAGACATCAGCAAAATAAATCATTTGTCAAAAGAGCGTGGACACTAGAAGGTCTGTGTTCTGACGTTAGATAATGCTAGCTATCGTACTGTACGCTAACATGCTAGCGTCCAGGACAGAGACACCAGACATGATGTTGGTGGTTCTCCTGTCAGAACAGGGCCAGCGGGCCAAAAGTCCTGTAAGACTTTAAATGTGACCTGGAATTAAATCTAAGATCAATTTAACCAAAATAAAGACAACAATCTGTCAAAACACACTAATTCTGCCGGGGCTGTACTCACTGGGTCCTCTGACGAGCACCTTGAGGTCTCCGCTGCCGGCGTTCCTGGTGTCCACCCTGAAGTCACCCACCTGTCTCACCCTCACCCCTGACGGCTGGAGACCACGACCTGTCGCCCTGCAGGCCCCCGGCACACAGGCTGGGCGAGAGACAGAGACAGAGACAGAGAGAGAGAGAGAGAGAGAGAGAGAGAGAGAGAGACAGAGAGACAGAGAGACAGACAGAGACAGACAGACAGACAGACAGACAGACAGACAGAGAGAGAGAGAGAGAGACAGACAGACAGACAGACAGACAGACAGACAGACAGACAGACAGACAGACAGAGAGAGAGAGACAGAGACAGACAGACAGACAGACAGAGAGAGAGAGACAGAGACAGAGAGAGAGAGAGAGAGAGAGAGAGAGAGAGACAGAGAGACAGAGAGAGAGAGAGAGAGACAGAGAGACAGAGAGAGAGAGAGACAGACAGACAGACAGACAGACAGACAGAGACAGACAGACAGAGACAGAGAGAGAGAGAGAGAGAGAGACAGAGACAGAGAGAGAGAGAGAGAGAGAGAGAGAGAGGATGAGAAATGTGAAGTCAGAGGGAGGAAATTAGGTGGGAAAGAAGAGGAAGAAAGGGAGGGGAGGAGAGATGGAAGGAGAGAGAGATGGAGAAGGAGTGAGGGAGAAAGAGGAGGGAGGGAGGGAAGGAAGGAGAGAGTGAGAGAGAGAGGAAGGAAGAGAAGGAGGGTTGAAGGGAATGTTGCCCCGTCAGATCCTTCAAGAAAAAACACTTTGAAAGACTGAAAATGAAACTGGAGAGTTGAAGCTTCATTTAACATCCAAGGACTCAAATCTGACACGTCCAGACCCACCAGGACCTGCAGACACCGGGTCGGCACGCGGTCTGAGAAGACCTGTGATTAGCCAATCAGGATCAGGGACCCCACTCACCAGGCCCTACGTCCACACTGAAGGGGCTCTTGGCGACGCCCACCCCCCCGAAGGTGACGGTGACGGCGTGCGGGCCGGCCTGGGCGGGCCTGTAGGTGCAGCGGTACACGCTGTCGCCCTTGTCCTCCATCATGACCTCCACGCTGTTCTGGCGGCCCTGCGGGTCTTTGATCATGGCCGTCACGTCGCCCACACCAGCTCCTACACAACGCACAACACTTTATTTATAAAGAGGACCTCAACACTCTTAATGTCTTCATGATGTGACGTCACCGATAGGAGTTACAAACCGAGTAAAACTTTATTGGTGAAATCACATTAACAGTGGTGTAAATGACATCACATTGCTCACACAAGGGAGAGGAGATGCAAAGGAGTAAAACTTTATTGAAAAAGAAACAATAAAATGTTAATAAAGTCCATATGAATTCCTTGTTTATGGCCATCAGATCACCTACACCTGGAACAAGACTTCATCTATGAAAACCACAGTAATCTATGACCTCCATCGCCCTCCATCGACGACCAATCAGAAAACACTGATGGACAGAATCTCCTCCTCCAGAGATCAGACTGATCAACGCATCAGGTACGACACAGGCAGAAACCAAAGTCTTGGCAGTCTTCATCTCGAGAAAAACATTTTTTGTTACCTCATGATAATTAAACTGTGATCACGGGAAAACAAAGTTTGATATCTCGAGATAACGGGAGGATCTGGTTTGTGCCCTGGCCGTGGGGCGGCACCAACCTGCGGTGTAGATGTCGAAGTAGGTGGGTTTGTTGGCGATGTTGCCCACGGGTTCGATTCCCGGGCCTTTGGCTGTGACCTTGGAGGCGTCACCCAGGGCCTTGTCCACGTTCACCTCAAATGGACTCTTGGGAATCTGCTGGCCCGCAAACAACACCGTCACCTAGGAGACGACGACAACAACAACAGTTAGCCAGCATGACATGTATAGTTACTAGACACTGCTAATGCTAGCTGCTACTAGCTACGTTAGCTAGTGTGCTAATCAGATGTGTTAACAACAAGACAGTGATGGTTAGCTGACCAGATACTATGGTTAGCTAGCTAACAAGCTACATGATCTAAACACTAAATCAATCAGATGTATCAGTGATGAAATGATCAGTTCAGTAGAAACAGATAGAAATTAACCATGAAGATTCAATTCTGTTGAGACAGAAACACAATCAGCTGATCAGAGAGCTGAGGACCTCCAAGATGGCTGCCAGGGGGGGCGGGGCTACATCACCTGAAAGCCTCTATAGCTGTGAAGCTCTTACCTTGTGAGGTCCCATAACCTGGGGAACGTAGGTGACGCTGTATGTCTTCTTACCCTCGTTAGGCATTGCCTTCACCTGATGAACACACACACACACACACACACACACACACACACACACACACACACACACACACACACAGTCAACATGGAGCCTCTGTCCACAACCTCCAGTCAACTGGTCATTGAATGTGATACACCAATGACATCACAGTCTGGTTGCTTTCTAGTGTTGTTGGAACCAAGAGAGTCGCTGAAATAAAGATTTACTTCTTCCATTGATTTAGCCGCTACAGTCTGTCCACGCACCAACCTCAAGGAGGTGGAGAGGAGGAAGGAAAGGAGGAGGAAGGAGGAGAGGAAGAGGAGGAGGAGCTGCGTACCTCCTCTCTGGTCCCGTCTGGTTGGTCCAGGTAGACGGTGACTTGACCCTGACCTGCACTGAACGTATCCACAGTAAACACAGCAGGACGCAACACCCTGTTACCAGTAGGGTCGATACCTGAGAGGGAGGCAGGGGGAGAGAGGGGGAGAGAGAGACAGGGAGAGAGAGAGAGAGACGGGGGGTACAGAGGGAGGCGGAGAGAGAAAAAGTGCAATTAAAATAGTTCAGTTTTTCTACTTGACGCTTTTCCAGTACACACACACACACACACACACACACACACAAAGGACGGAAAAACAGTCAATGTGTGTGTTTGTTCACAAGGTGTGTGTGTGTTTCATTCTTACATTGTTCACTCTACTTCCTCCCTTTGTCTTTGTGTGTGTCAGACTCTCTTGGGCTTCAGTTTCAGTTTAAGGCGTGTGTGTGTGTGTGTGTGTGTGTGTGTGTGTGTGTGTGTGTGTGTGTGTGTGTACCGGGTCCGTAGGCACGGGCCTTCTTGGGGTTGAGTTTGGGTTTGAGAGGAGCTCCAGGTTTCAGTTTGGCTTTAGGGAACTGAGACAGGTAGGTCATCACCGACTGCTCGTCTACACTGGGATCTATGATCTCCTCTGGAGCGATCACCTAGAGAGGCAGACAGGTAGAGAGGCAGACAGGTAGAGAGACAGACAGGTAGAGAGACAGACAGGTAGGTCATCACCGACTGTTCTCATTTGTATTTTGGACAGACATGAATAGATATAGATAGAGACAGACGAGTATTAAAGGATTAAACCAGTGACGACTGGTAGCCTCTATCTCACCAGTAGTACTGTTACTAGAGTTTCTCCACATTAAGACTACATTTCCCATCAGCCCCGTTGCTTCCTGTCCCCCCCCCCAGGCATCTTTGTCTTTCCTGAAGAGGATCAACATGTTGAAGTGATTTCTCCATCTTCCTTTCTCTCCTTCCTCCAGAAACTCTTTATCTTTAGCTCCGTTAGCGCTGGAAGAACAGCGCCCTCTTCCTGTTTGGTGCCGTAAAGCAATCCAGCAGATTTCCCTCCAAATCGACCCGGTGGACACAATGTAGAATGCAGGGTAGAGGCTGACAGGCTGGTAGAGGCTGGTAGAGGCTGACAGGCTGGTAGAGGCTGACAGGCTGGTAGAGGCTGGTAGAGGCTGGTAGAGGCTAACAGGCTGGTAGAGGCTGACAGGCTGGTAGAGGCTGGTAGAGGCTGACAGGCTGGTAGAGGCTGGTAGAGGCTGGTAGAGGCTAACAGGCTGGTAGAGGCTGACAGGCTGGTAGAGGCTGGTAGAGGCTGACAGGCTGGTAGAGGCTAACAGGCTGGTAGAGGCTGGTAGAGGCTGACAGGCTAGGTAGAGGCTGGTAGAGGCTGACAGGCTGGTAGAGGCTAACAGGCAGTTTGTTTACTGTAATTATATTGATTTATTGATGTATTGATTTATTGATGTATTAATTATATTGATTTATTGATGGTAAAAATGATACACAGAGCACCTTTAATGTTACAGAGTGAGATGGGGGGGGGGGTCATTCTTATTCACTTTCTCCAACCAGATTTAGCCAACCAGCCAGTCTACAGGTTCAAACCACACCCTTCCTTCCAGTTACAACCCGGCTTCTTTAACCTCTGGACTACTGCCCCCACAGTGGCCTTTCCAGATAAGAGCGCTACTGGCAGGCATCCACCCAGTTAATGGTGTTCCTGATAAGGTGAACTATCTGTTAAAAGGCTCCGGTTGGTTCTATTCAGTGTCTCTGTCCACTTTCCTGTTTGAAGAGGTGTGATTTGGGGCGTGATGAGTGATAGATTTAAGGAGGGAATGTGACTGAATGGAGCAGCCACCTCTTAGACAAACACATGGTTCAGTCCAGTGTAACTCGACCTCACACTGGGAACCTGCAGGTTTCAAAGGGTACACAGTCTGTCGCAACACTGCAGCTCCGCCAATGTGCAGGGATCAAAAAGAACCAAAGTAAAATAAAACAGCTACTCTTGGGGAACAGGTTTTAGTGAGTTAAGACCTGTTTCATTGAATATAAGACCAATTTAAAAAAACAAAATAAAGAAATAAATCTGATTGAACATAGCTAATGAAAGTTAGCCATAGCCAAGAACCCAAGAAAACCATAAAGGGTCAGCATAAGAAAAAGGACACCAGGAAATTAAAAGTTACCGGGCATGAAGTCCAACTGTGTTTAGTACAGCAGACAGGATGCAGATTGTTCTACTGACCCTGATCTGGATTCATCTACGAGTGGACATGCAGCGCAAACAAACCTGTCACTGCACGGTGAAAAAACGAGACCTGTAACTATTGGATTTACAACCTTTTAATAGTTTTTAATGCCCTAAACCTGCACTATGTAACTTTCTGCAATATAGTCATTGGCGGCCCCCAGTGGCAGTGAGAGGTAACTGTAATTTTTAGACTTCAACACCCGTAGCTTTCTGTAGCGGTAGCCGAGGCGCTAGCTAGCTCACTGCTGTTTCGGAGCTGTGTGCGTTCGGCTCGTAGGTTTCGGTTTGTCGCTTCCTGTGCTCGGAGAAAACTCTGCCGCCAGTGTTCCTACAGACTCCAAAACCTAATTGGGACTTCATCTCAGTGGAAATAAATTGGTTCAATAAAGGTTCAATAAAAATAAAAAAAGAGAGAGAAGAGAGACCAGAACAGAACAGAGGTGTAGGGAGTCGAACCTGCGGTATGCCCAACCAGTCGTCGGCCAGTTGCATGGCTTCACTGGCGTTCTCTACTGGTTTCACCGTATCCCAGGTCTCCCAGTCCGGACATAAACCTACAGACAACAACAGACACAACAATACCATGAACAACATACAACACATACAAACATACTAGAACAATGAGCTAGCATTGGTCACTGTTTAACTCTTCTAGAATATGCATTCCAAAAATCACAGAAGAAGAAGATTTGCTAATGACAATAAAGACATTTTTACAAGCCAACGTGAAGGAAAACGTGTTCAAGATAATATTTTACCGTTCGTTCGTTTTATCGTATCGTTTTATCGTATCGTTTTATCGTATCGTTTTATCGTTCCCATTTAGCTAACTGGCCAACTAGTTGACATGAACACTAGGGCGTGTCTATGATCAGGCCCCTTACTCAAAACCAACATGTCTTGTGGCTGCATTGCATTCTGGTCTATCTCGGCTACTGCATTGCATTCTGGTCTGGTTTGTTATGTTGTGTCATGACTATGTGCCGTCATGTCTGTAACTGTGTGCTGCTGTGTATCTCACACTACGGCGGGGCAGTTAACCGAACACGTACCGAAACCGACATTTACAACCTCTCACGACTTCATCTTGCTCATGTCGGTTAATTCGGTTAATACTTTCCCCAATGCGTGCGTTCATGAACTGTCCCCTTAAAAAAAATACTACGTCGTGGAAGGCAGACACAGGAACGGCATAGAGCATCCGTTCAATTTTCAAAATAAAACAAATTTCAAAATAAAACACCCTGTATAAAATAAATAATCGTTCATTAATCGTAATCAAGGTAAAAGTTTGAAATAATCGCGATATTGATTTGAAGTCATATCGCCCACCCCTATCTCACACACACACACACACACACACAGCCTCACCAGGGGCACAGCTGTCCACCAGCGCTCCCAGTGCCTTGCCGTTCCTCCAGTCCTGACTGAAGTTGTTGATTGGCAGGTCGGGGACCTTGTGTTGGATCCAGCCCAGCAGACGCTGCTTAGGCGTCTTCTTCTCTGCCTGAACACAAACCGCCAACACAACCAGTCAGCTCACCAAGATCGCTTTACAAAACACCAGCCTGCATCCACGCCTCCAAACACATGCTTCTTCTTTTTAAGCACTAAACTAAAAGAATCCATTTAATGTATGGATGTATTTGATATTTCTGCTTGTACACCGGCTGCCAAACATTTACCAAAGTACAAAAATAAAAATCAACAATTTTGTGAAAACTCCACAAAGATTCCACTTTGATTTTCCCAGCAGTCAGACATTTGTCATTGTTTTAATTTACTATCACTTTGGTGTAAAATGCATTTAGAACATTACCATGGATTTAAATGGTGACAATATTCACATGCAGACAAAAAACTGCTTCGAGGCGATGGTAGAGGTGTGTAGAACCATTTTGGGGTTTATTTCCGGTGCAAATAAACTAAAACTTAAAAACAGCATTGAGACAGAAATCAAGATATCAATAAAAGAAAATACAGTCAGACGTACCTCGTCTTCCTCATCCTCCCAGATGGGCATGGAGATGGAGTAGTGCAGGATCAGGGTCCAGACCAGACCGAGGATCAGCTTTAGGTTACCGTCCACTATGGCTTTAGAGTCTGGAGGAGAGACAGAGACAGATCTCAGGTCAGATTTAGACTCCCACTCACTTCATTTTTGAGTTTCTTGTGTTTGTGAGTTGAGTGAGAGACAAAGAACCACCAAGACTCTGAGTAGAGAGAACTAGAAACACCCTGGACAACTAGCTGGTACTACTACTACTACTGCTGCTACTGCTACTGCTACTACTACTACTACTGCTACTACTAGTACTGCTACTACTACTACTACTGGTACTGCTACTACTACTACTGGTACTGCTACTACTACTACTGCTGCTGCTACTGCTACTGCTACTACTACTGCTACTACTACTGCTGCTACTGCTACTGCTACTACTACTGCTACTACTAGTACTGCTACTACTACTACTACTGGTACTGCTACTACTACTACTGGTACTGCTACTACTACTACTACTGCTGCTACTACTACTACTGGTACTGCTACTACTACTACTACTGCTGCTACTGCTACTGCTACTACTACTGCTACTACTAGTACTGCTACTACTACTACTACTGGTACTGCTACTACTACTACTGGTACTGCTACTACTACTACTACTACTGCTGCTACTGCTACTGCTACTGCTACTGCTACTACTACTGCTACTACTAGTACTGCTACTACTACTACTACTGGTACTGCTACTACTACTACTGGTACTGCTACTACTACTACTGCTACTACTGCTACTAC